>JBCFXI010001413.1:0-55844 GCA_038496175.1 Ampulex compressa | reverse complement strand
TATATATAAATCGCAAAGTATGGATGTTTCCTTGCTTGCAAACACCCAGCCTGTATTCAATTATATTTATATAGTTACTCTAAACACACCGAGTGCATTTATATTTAGCACATTAGTTTGGCATTTTTGTGTAATAGTGGTTTACTATACGCACACAGTGTGGTCGAGTAGGAAACATCGCGAGACATTTAAGGGTGAAAATAATATTGTGCGAAACCATCGAATAATGCATGGAGATTAACTCAGACGTAGTCTCAAATATTTCGTTAGAAACGTGGGAGTATGTATATAAAAGTATGGCAGGTTCGGTTACTGGAAACATTCCAGCGACTTTAATGAAAGAAGGCAGTCTGTCATAAAGTACACGGAGTGTATGTGTGTGCATAGCAACGTTATCTTCGTTCGTATTAAAAAATAATTCGTGCCCGCTGCTGTCATTTGTTTTTAATGCGATTGCTATGATCACACCTTACTTCACACTGCCTCGTATAAATATAAGTTGACTATTTTGTCCACGAGTTCAGAGAGATGGGTATCGTTTTTCAGCCATAGGGCGTAAAATGTAGGGTCATGTTTGCCATTTTATGTATTTGTTAGAACTAATTGCGGACTAGCAGAGAAGGGACCATAGAGAAAGATTTTACTGCTGTTTACTTTGGCAAGACACGGTCATCACCAGTGTTGACATTATTATCGCACTTGTCAGAGTATGCCATTCTGAAGTCTTTCTTTCTTTCTTTCTTTTTTTTTTTTTTCCTTCACCCGGACAAATTGAGTAGGCGTTTTATCAATTTGGCATTAGGCAGTCGAAGCGACGGGAACGTCGCGGGTAACAGTGCAGCACTGTTTTTTGTTTTCTCATTGCTACGTCAAAACTGAAGGATTCAAAAAGTATATTACTGCTATACTTATGTTACCAATATGTTTTCTTAAGGAAAACGCTTTACTTGCTCTAAGACAATATTAACATTAGTTTATAGTGTTTATAATTTTGATGATATGGTTTTTGGAAACACCAGAAAAAAAATAAAAATAAACGGTGCACTGAAAATATATAACAAAAACATTGTAATACTCAGAAAGTAACACGCACATCCTGTCACTTCACAATATGTGGTATTACATTTCTTGTACGACTAAAAATTAATTGGACAATGAAAAAAAAAGAACGAAAGTCAATACATTTTTTTTTTTAACGAAATTTCAACAAATGGCTTGTTAATAATCGAATAATATTTGCACATGAGTATGTTCCATTCGAATTACAACAACGGAATTTCGGTTAATACCAAAATACTTAAAAATCATAAAATCTGAAAATAGAGTATTCAAAGGAGAGCGATATGGATCTAGAAATCTACAAAACTGGATACAAAAAAATATTTCAAAATCTTAAACAAGAAAAAGAGTATAATTAACAAGCTACTTCTGAGGAATTGCATATCAAGCGGCATCTTCTTTCTATATTCTTAAATATAATTGCGATATCTGCCATTTTCTACATGTTTGTGCGCTAAGAGAAACGTTCATCTGTATCTCAGACTTCTCCAGTAATGACACAATAACTCGCATATACTTTAATTCAATAAATAGATGGCGTAATATTAAAGGTGTTACTTTGCGATATAGACAAAAATCTATCTTAGTATATCAGCTCTACATAATACAACTATTTTATGCTCAAAATTTAAAAAAATCTATTTATAGTAAATAGCACAGGTCAGTTTAAGTAGTTTATCCAAATTGGTTGAAGACTTATTTTTGTATCTGCTAAATCGAAAAATCTAATTTCGGATGTCAACATCCCCACAACCAACAAAATGTAAGTGCACGTAAATTCTTCCGATGTAATTAGATATGATATGTCAATTAATTAACACCTGCAATTTTACACTTATAATCGTTACATCCTTATTATACTTTTGTATATTCAAGTATAAATAGAATATATCCTGTGATGTATTCGATATACTCATATTATTATACAAAAAGCGAAAACATATACTGTTACCCACGTTCTTGATAAACTCGTAACAAATTTGTTTTAAAGCAGCACACCACGTGATAGCGGCTCATCATTTCTGTGGGGCAGTTACAAAAACTTCGTAATTCTCAAGTCTCAAGTCTGCACAAAAAGCTGAGCTGTCTTTGCATGATCCTAATTGACAATGACAACACGTAAGCATAAAAAAAAAGTTCTGGATTGGGCTAAAGAAAAACGGAAGTTTATGTCGTATTTAAAATCTGCTGTTGAGGACTGTACTCCAACAAAGCTATTGGAAATGTCTTGATGTGCGTTTGCCATTGCGCTGAAAGTTGGAAGAATTTTACGCCGTACCATTCCGTACCGTCGATACTCACTGTAATCAAGAAGAACTTCTGTATGCACCATGGAATATCTATTCGTTATTTTATAGTTAGAAGACGTACCCCTTAACGGAATGTTGTGAGTTTTTGCTGAACAAATAAGACGAGTAACACCTTCCACTGTTTGGCTTTTTGGCTCATTTTCCTTTTCTTTTTCCTTCTTCTTACCCAACCTCATTACTGCAACAGAAATAATAAGTTGAAGCACACGATTTAAATACTTGAGTTCTGATCTGTAAAAGATTTGGTGCTCGTGGAAGAAATAATGGACGTACTCTTTTGTTTTTTCTCCTTTGTGGTATAATTCATACATAAATGAAGACCAGGGGCATCGCCCAGTGGTGGAAGCCTTTGGACGTGCAGTGCTCTAAAGGCCTGCCGTAATGTGCTCTTGCCTTTTTCACCTTGAGTCTGTTTACCCCAGAAATCGAGCTGCAACTCTACTGGCTCCCATCCTTCCCTCGATGGTTGTCCTACGTTTGGGCTGCTGGGTGGAGTTAATCTACCGGGAGGTGGAATTGGTAGGCCTGGAGGAGGCAAAGAAGGAGGTGAACCAGACATAGTAATACTACTTTCTTCAAGATCCACTGATGTGGAGGAACTACTGTCTGGACATCCTACGCGTACATCATTTATAAATGGAATAAATATTTGGCTGCTATCGTCTGTTTCTCTATAACATACAAATAAATTTTCTTGCAAATCTCTCCCTTCAATATGTAATTATCATAAGTTTATTAAGAGTAATAGGATAGCGACAGATATATACCTGTATGTTACCATAGCTTCCGCAATTGGTAGGAGTAGAGTACTATTAGCCGCTGCTAGATAGTCGGACACTCTAGCTGCACCTTCGATTGCACCACCGCCTTCTCTTTCTAGCAACTCTCTCCATTCGTCGCCAAAGAGTATGGAATATTTCATGTCCACCGAACCGAGATACTTTGACAATGTGTTAGAACCGAGTGGTACCACCAAGAATTTTAGATAATTTTGCCAATCGTGTGGTCTAAAACTCAATAGATCCACGTAATGACGAAGTACTGTATTTATAAAACCATCACCGCCGGCAATCACTACTTTTATCGGGGTCGGCGGTTTTGCGGAGCTATTGCAGCTGTAAATTATAAATGTTCTCTGTAAATTGGTTTTTACTCTAATTATGTATATATATTGGAGTCTTCACTGTATATATCTTTGAGTATACGTCACTTTGAAAATGTAAAATATAATTACAATTTTTGTATTCGTGTAACCAGGCATGTGAACGTAGCACGAATATCTGCAGGCGAAGCGGTTGTCAAGACTCTCTGATTTCTCTCTTGAAGTCTGGCGGCAAGTACAGCACCTCCTGGATCGGCCAGAGAGATAAGAGAAACAGCATCTGGCAAACTATCGTCCGGTAAAACTCGACTCAGTTGCTCGACTAAAGCTTTTCTTGGCTGAAATTTATTTATTAGGGTGAAAAGAAATTCATGCAATTCTTAATATATTTGTCTATATTTTGATCTTTACTACTGGTAATGTAATGAAAGTAAAACTATATCAGGCAGTGAATAACGTTTCTATTGAATATTAATGTGATATTTGCCATAATCGTGACAAGCATACATAACTACCTCGGAACTATTTAAATCAGCGGGTGGTTTTAAATCTACACTGAGACTGTGCTTTTTTGATTTATTGCTTCCAGGTGTCCCTCTATCACGGGCAAAGAGTCTGCTACGCCTGTCCGAGCTCTCACTTTTATTAGGCTGTTCTGACTTTGGGGGAGAACCTGGGACATAACTCGGTGGATCATTTGCCTCATGATCGGTCCAATTTTCTGGATGTGAATCACTGTCAGCTCTACGCGAACTGTCATCGCTCTGTCTGTCCACGCCACGCTCTGTAATAAAGTTCTCTTATTTCTCATTACAATGCGCAGTAGCCTACATCCTAAACAGTGCTTAAAACGGTACATCCGATTGACATATGAAGACGTACAGGTGGCATGAAGAAGTATATTTAATGTGCTGACACAGATTTAATAGAGAAACAAGATTCGGAGAATGTCATAAATGTATTCTTCATACTATATACCATAAATCTGCGTTCACAAATTCATAGCAAAATATTGTGAATCTTGCATGAATGATTTTGAGATCGACAGTCAGTGTCTTTTGCTACAAGGCTCAAATTGATGATGCTGTTAAAAAGCCTGGTTAATAAGCGAGTATAAAATTGATAATATAAGAAATACGTACGTACATAGGTAGAGAGACAGACAGAGACCAGTGGACATGATTGAAGTACAATGAGAGCTACATATGGAAAGGCATAAAAAGACAGACACAGTCTTGCAAATATCAAATTAATTTCTCTATTGGGTATATTCTACTATAAAGCAAAATTATACGAGAAACAGAAAGAGTTAAAGCACAATCGATGTTTTGCAAAGAAGAAATGACTACAAAAGAATTAGATGCCAAGAACAATTTATTTGTACCGCAACTTACATACATTTACACAGTTTGCACCTAGTGCCAATCACAATATT
This sequence comes from Ampulex compressa, assembly GCA_038496175.1. NCBI lineage: Eukaryota > Metazoa > Arthropoda > Insecta > Hymenoptera > Ampulicidae > Ampulex > Ampulex compressa. Next base: position 50,938 of record JBCFXI010001413.1, on the reverse strand, counting down.
TTAGAAAGCGATGCAAGAACAATTGAAGTTGGTACATATAAAAGCTTTTTTTTCCGTCGATAAAAAGGAAAAATTAATGTTGTGCCCAGAACAAGCATTTAACTAAATTGCAAAAAGGAATGTAAAGAAGAAACGGATCACTTCAATTATTCTTACACTGTACGACATGAGAAAGTTCAAAAGCAATTTTTTAACTCGTCATACTTACAAAATCAACATGGATTTAATAGGAAAGATGTTTATAAGTAATCAATTTTCAATCACAGAATCATGAAATGCTAAGGCACCTAATTACCAAATCTGACTGAAGCACCAAAGCTTCTGTTGTATAGCAAGGTCATTCATGCGCTGGAGTTCCTTCTCCAATCTACAAAATTGTTTCCGCTGAGATGTTTTCATTTTTCTCCTCCTTGACTAGATTATTTTTAAACGATACTGAAAGACTTTGGATCTCTTAGGCGAAAAAAAAGGGAAAAAAATTTTTTTTTTTTGCTTTACTGCGACTTCCTCGAGCGTGGAACTTGCAAGGGCGAGGGGGAGGGGTAGAAAAAAGTGGGAGGATAAAGGTTAGTTTGTCAAAAGCAACTTAGCAGAGAGGTTTTTGAGTATAAGAATAGAGGCATGGTTACACGTTATCGCGGTACACGGTTCGTATTTCATGCCAGATTCACGCAACATGCTTGCTTGGTGAGAAGCAGAGTTCCTACAATTTTCCATCCGATCATCGGCTCAAAATCCGATTAGGACTGGCGGTTTTACATACCTGGAGTGGTATGTCCGATACGATGCTTCTCTTTAACCGGCTGACCAGCGGCCTGCTGACCCACGGTCGTCGCGGAGCTGCTTCCAGTCTCCTCGTTGGTTACTACTACCGAATCGTAACATGCAACAGTGCAAAGCCAACCCACCAGACTTTCACTTAGTTAAAAAGATCTGAATCCAAATAGGCAACGGAGTTTTAATCCCTCGCTTTAGCTTAACGTCTTAAACCGGTGTCTCGTCGTTTAAGATCGATGCATACGCGCGTTCGCTTTTATCGCGTTTCTCTCTGTAATGTAGCTCAAAGACTATGATAAGCGATAATGTGGAAAAACTCGCAGTGGAGAGACGAGTGGGAATAGAAGTTTCGTGAAGTAGAGCAAGAGGTAGTAGTAAAATGACGATATAGAGACATCAAAATGCAATGGCTACTTGGGGGCTATACGATGTAAGGTTATAAATGCCATTGATGGAAGTATTTCCATCGAATATCGTCGTAATATTTATGGAAACAGTTGCCTAGGGGATGTAGAGCCTTAATATCAACCGAACGATTAATCAACAGAACAACAGATAACAGTGCGACCATGAAAGAAAAACATAGCATAAGCCAGGGCACATAGGAACAAACATTACTCGTAACAAACAAACGCGGATCGGCGGGAATATTTGCCAAGGAATTCCGAACGGATCTCTGGGTCAATTTATTCATCGATATCGGTAGGTCTGCCGTAAAATCACGCGAGGTATTTCGTCGATTCGAAATTCCTCGCAAGGATCTGCAGATATCCTCAGTTTTCCCTGACAGAAAATCCCACGTATACGAATCTCAAAAGAACGCAATAAAATTTAAATCAACATATCGGAAGTATTCAAATTGCAACAGCCATATCATGCTGCATCGCCACGACGTCAACATTATGGTCTGCTCGTGATAAAATGATCGACGTCGAATCGACTTTTTACAAACACATAGGTCCTCTCCTTCCATGGACACTGTCCCGTTTCGAATTTCACTATCGATCATTTCTATTCCATTGGCTTCCAAAACTCGTGTGCGCATATATATTTGTAGAAAGTGCGACTCGGGTCCCGAACGTAATACCTTATGATCTAGAGCGTAAGCGGGCGGTAAACTATAAATTCGGTACACAATATCAGCGGAGCTTACCGTACAAATATCGATCGCAAGCAATATTAAAACAACTCGGCACCGTTTATACACGTTCCACTTTAGTCGTCCGTCGTTATACCGTTAGATTATTCACTCCTATTGGGTAATTCACAAAATCCTCCGTTGTCGATGATAGTTCCACGCATCGCAAATATCTACGGAAACGTAATGCCCCGAGAAAGGGAGGGTGGACTTACCGGAATGAGGTGGTGCTAAAAGCGATCGACTAGAACTGAAGAACGGCCGTAGGGAGGGCTTCGGCGTACTACTGACTGACATCGTGTCCAATTCCGGACCGCTGTCCGACAAATCCTCGAGTTCGTCGAACAGCTCCTCGATCTCCATATCTCCGCCTACAACGAATCAGAACGCTCATTTTTTAAGACCCCTATTTTGATTCGCGATCTCTTTTAACGCTAGAACTATTGATCACTATTCCCACGAATCTAGCGACGCCATGTACGTATATGGAAAGAGGTGACAATGAGGGGAAATAAGAAAAATTCGCTCGATCGTTTAGATATCGCGCAAAGATAAAGAAAAAAAAAATCGCGGGCAATAAGAAATCAGATTTTTATATTTTGTTTTTTGTAACGATCGTAATAGTCGTTTTTAAAAGAATAGGCCAGTCGTTTCGACCGGTTCAGTAGTTCTAGTGTTAATATGCCCGACCCATCTCGGTAAACGGATGTCCTTTATACCCGAAAGCTTCTGCCCGATTTCCTCCTGATCGTGGTCCAGATCCTCGGACACCCTAAACCGCTTCAGCAGAGCTATGAACTTCTGCTTCAAGTTTCTTTGCTGCAAGACGAACGCGCACGATGATCGAGGAGGTCTCACTTGCAAATTCTCTCTACAACATCGTTTGTTCCCTCATTTTTACCCACCCTGGCATTCGTCGGTATCTTTCCCCGGCTTTTCCTTCTGTGCACCTCCAACGTGGGCTCGCTGTCGCTTCCCTCGGCCTCGCCCTCGGAGCTAAATTCCTCCTCCTCGTCGCTGAATTCCGGGCAGAGCCTCTCGTTGGGATCGTTCATCAGTCTTTTGTCGTGATCAACCGGCTGGGAACTGAGGGCTACGACGCTTACTCGGGCCAATGCGACCGAATGACCGCCGTACTTCTCGGCCTTGTCGGATACCAGCTCCAACTCGAGATCCATCTGTTTCTGTAGAACCTACCGGCAGGATAATGTGGTGCGTGTAGCAGCTCGATCGTATTTTTTTTTTTCTAATCGATCTTTCGCATCGATCGTTAAGGTCGTTTCAAGATCTAGCGTTTAATCTTTTTTTGTAACCCATTTTGGAGACCCATTGGCGAGAGTACTTGGTTCAGTACCTGTTGTTTAACGTGGTTTTCGAACCACCTGAGCTTTGGTATATATATATATATATATATATATATATATATAAATATATATATATATATATCGCATGAAAAATTCTTCAGAGGTTATTGGTGGGATTCGAACGCTTTACGAAGGAAAGACTCGAATGGTCCTTTCAAGTTCCTCTCGTAGTAGGCGGTCCATAGACCAGAGGTCGTGAACCTGGCCGGGGTTGGTACGTAGGGTGGTAGGACGTGTAGACGAGGGCTTTACGAGCACCCGGTTATAACTACGCCAAGGACAATGAGCTAAGGGTTCGCTAAAGTGGGAAATTGATTCTCGTCGCGGCCTGAATTTCTACGTTTTCATCGTACTTCTGTACGGTTAACTAACCGTCTGGTTTCTTGGTAATATTCTACATTGCTACTCGACGTTGCGCGTTTTTCATCCTCGAGTTTTCCGTATTCCAGAATATGTAAGGATATACCGCGCAACCGACTGCGTAACCGAGATTTTATGGAAACTCGATCTAATCGCGCGATGATGAGTGGATAGCGTTATCTTTTCACGGTAGCGGAGAAAATCAACGGACTTACTTGCGCCATGTTGATGACACCCTCTGCCAGAGTCTTGTATCCGAGCATAGTGCGATTTTTATATCTTTTTCGTCTCTGAAGAAGTACGAGGAGCTTGTTGCCATCCCTTTTGAGAAAGTGCGGATACTGCAGGGCAAACTGGAGTTCCAGCTCCGTGTCCAGCATTCCCCCTGTCGGTATGGCCATCTCGTTCGATCGCAAAGTCCTCTTCGAACTTTGCATTTTCACGGCGATACTGATAGAAGTTAGGTCCGATCCTAGTGGCCGCAGGATAACCAGCCGTGAGAGGGTCAAGGAGCAAAGTCTGGAAAGAGATTCGTTCGTTAAATGACGCATGCTTTGCACGATCCAAGCTGAAGAATACAAACGTTTTACTTCCAACATCGTTATCCACGTCGAAAACCGTCTTCTTTAAGCGGCACATATACGAGCAGCGGACGTTTTTAGCCGACGTGGCTTAAGAAAATATTTTCTCGCCGACCCTCGTTATTTTATTACGTATCGTTTGCTCGTGAAATGGCAGAAAGACTGATACATCGTTTTCTATCTTGTGTAGGAAATATTGTATTATAATGAATATATTCGCTTTGACGTTAGGAAATGACTGATTCGAAATGGTACGATCGCGAGGAAACTTCAAAGAATGGCGCTACTGTGCGTCACATAAGTGATCTTTGTCGATCTAAAGGGGGCTGAAAGGAGCATAGGTTATTCCTATAACCGATATCTATTTTCACGCTGTGTCATAGCACTGAATCGCCTTAAATGTTCGAGCTCATGAAATTAAAAGGAAGGACACCAACGATTTACGTGCGACTGGCATGAATTTTTCATAGGCATCGGCCGATGGATATTGCAGAACCGCATCGTACGGACGTCACAAATCGGGAATACGTTTAACCCTGATAATGCACGATGCCAAAACGATGGTGATTCGGTGAGCCGCGGTGTTTTGTACCGTTTAATAGCCTCTGGTAACGTAAAACTCGCAGCCATGTTCGAGCAACCCTCGTAACACGCGAGGGAAGAAAATGGTTACTTTTATTTATGGAAAGTTTCCCCGGTTCGGGGGCGAATACTAAATATACCCTCAAGGGTTACAACTACAGGTGGTGCGTCAACCGTGAAAGTGTGTGCGCTCGTCTCGGTGTACCCTGTATTCGTGCTCCTTGTATAAAAAAAAACACGCCTGATACTCCTTTGGCACCTTTGGTAATTACAAATAGCCCATGATGTAAAGTTTCATAGTCACGGTTATTCGTATCGATATGGACGACTTTGTTCAAGGTCTAGACCAAAAGATAATAATTATATTCCGCTTTCTCAAAATAAGATTTATCGTTTATAAACTGAAAGTCCACCGTGAGAAAGGTAATTGTCTTCCGCCGAAGCCAGTAAGATCGCGAATATGCGATTAGCTCATGAAAATATATATACCTGTGCTTCGACGCATCGCTCGCGTAACGCGTCGCGCTTTTGCATTTGGGAAACACGTCACTTCCAGGAATTGCGTCGCAGCGGCGCTGAATTCCCCTTTTTCATTGTACGATTTCATTCATTATGCAACATGCCTTCCTGCCTGAACGTTACCGGCAATTTCGTGTTATTACTCCGCATCGATCGCTCGTCCTTCGTCGCAAATTTGTAAAAGGAAAGTCGTCTCATCCCAGTATGTACTGCAAAAACAATCCACGACTGCTGCTCGTTTATAGAGGAAAACTAACCGTGCCTTTGTAACCCGATCGTAACTCGAATTCTCTCAAAATTACGCGTGCACCACTTTCTAAATACTCAACTCGTTCCTTTCCGCTGTACGACTCGAGAATTAACCAGGATAGATTTTATCTCATAGACGCAAATGAGTCTCTCCATTTTAGTAATTCGCAGAGGCAGTATAGGACAAATTTTAAGTACGGCAAAAGTTCTATAATTAAGACACTGGCGCTTCCTCATAAATGGCGCTGTGCAGATCCTACGCCTATGCTATTTCCATTCTACAGCCATGTCATATTTCTCAAAGCCAGTCAAGCGTCTATCGTGGCAGACAACGAAGTATACGGCGCGGCTCTTTGGAGAAGAGCATGTTGTTCTTAGCTTCTCTTTGTTTGATCCGAAACATTACCTAACGCATTGGCGTCATCTTTCCGATCAAAATAAGACCAAACACGATGCGATTACTACAAGCGTCTATCCCCGACACCCTTGCAGTGTCGGTGAAACCGACAATACTCCATATAGGCATACAACAAAAGTTCGAGCCGCGGTCATAGGTGTTCCGAGGTAAATAGGATTGCAAATTATCTCGGTCATAAGAATGCTAATTAATTCCACGATGCAACGACCTCAAACGGCTTTGAATAATCCTCCTTTGAATAATCCGACCGGTTGATACGGTTTTTGCAGGATCGATCGACGTCGCTGCAGGTTCCGCGGCGCTCGCACGAACATCGCCATCGTATGAATCACCGAGCGCGGTCGGCTGATGAATGAGCCAACGTCGAGTGTGCGAGCCTCCCTCGCTTCTTATCTCCGCCCCCCCCTCCCCCTCCTCCCGCCCCTCCTGCGCCTTAGCTTTCCACACCTTGCTACGCCGCTTTCGAGAGCCGCGACGATTTCGCGTACGCATCTCTCGACCCCCTCGGCACCCTCGACGACTCGGGCCGAGTCGAGCCGAGGACTTGCGACGAGGAGATTCGGCTGAATGACAAGACGCAGCTATAGGTTCGCGACCGCAGACTTTTCCATGTAACGTACATATACAGGGTGTAAGAGAAATACCCGTGAGAGCTACGGTGGTGCAGTGCAGCGGTCTCGAAAATTTTTTAGCGCACACCTCTATCCATGAATGGAACGCGCATCCGAGAATAATTTTAGGAAAGTGATTTATGAGATAAACGGGAAGGGGGAAATATTTGCGGAGAAGATGGTTAAATACTGGGTTTGGACGAGGAAAAGTGGCTCTATCGACATACGTCACCCAGGACAAAGTATTTCTTCGGAAGGATGTTACAGAGAAGTAGAAGATTCGCGTGGAAATATCGACCTCGCAACGCCCTCGACAACTTGACCCCGGTCGTTCTATGAGAGTTTATGAGGGTTAACGACGCGAGGTCCGATCAAATGGAACGATAACATATGCTTCATCGTCCCTCCGGCTATCTGCTTTGGGCAGGAAAATATTGTAATTGATGTTCGTCTGTGAGAATCCTTCCCAATACGGCAGCCATATACGCGAATATAAATCTTAAATGCAGACGATTACGTCTGTGGAAGCTTGACTATAAATTTCTGATAATTCGAGAAACTATGTGATAATTCAATACTTTGCATTTTCTTTCCGTTTGTTTGCTGTACAGTAAGAAAGTAGTATAGGTGGAGAAGAATTAGTACAAATTCCCATAATCCCAATAGTAAGACTTCGCCTAGATCCGATAAGTATTTCGTACGAGAGCATAAAAGAAGGGCGAATAAGGATTTTGGGATACCCTATGCTCATGCCTTTATCTGCTTTATCATCCAGTTCAGTGATTTGTGGTCTATGAAAATGTGAAGGGCAACTCCGGGCGATAAGGTTATCGGCATACTCCGTTAGTTTAACGAAAGGCCAGAAAATTATTTGGTAAAGCTGTTGCCGGGTAGAGACTTTGTATCCCAAAATACTTACTTCACCGGCGAGAACTTCTTTGTGGTGATATTGATCAAGAAGCGAAAGAGAATTCACGCTCTCTCGGTTATTCAAGGTCCAATCTCGGGAGACGACGAAATAGACGGCTACCCAAAGCGGGGAAAGTGATTATGCGAACCGTGTAATCATATTTGTCGACCACTTGTCGCTTATTAATAGTAAACCGCATTATAAGTGGGACAGTAGAATTCATGCCAATCCTGCTCTGGTCATATCTAGTGGCACCCACACTCTTATATTAGTGGATTTATAAATAGCGATAAACAAAAAAGACATTTACCTATACAAAATTCTCTTCTAATTTTTCAATTTCAGTGTCTCATTACAACGAAAAGCGAATGATATTCAGATATATCTTTACTACTAACATTAGGTGTATGCACGCGCATACGACTCGCTCCGAAAAAGCCAATATCCGCCAAGATTTCGCGATATGTTTAGAATATTCCGACTTAAAAATATTCCGCAAGGTATGCAACGTACTAAGCTGTTATTTAGGAAGTGGTACTACAACCCGCAGTACAGTGCAATGCCCGGGTATTTCAGCTAGTTTATAAATAACAATTTACAATCCGCAATGCCAACCTTAACCGTCACACTTAATTATAACGCTCGTGGACAAGGTAAATACTGGCATGTGGTGCAGTTGAACCATTTTTTTCAGCGAAAAAAGAAAGCTACGCTGCTACTGCTACCGCGTTATTCATTGCACCGCCGCGATATACGAGACCAGAAGCACGCGCTTTTTATAGCATTCTATCGGTAATTGAAGTCTAAGGCGTGCTTCGTGATGCATCTATTTATGTATATTCACTCATCACGCGCAGGAAGGAATTTTCATTGAAGTGATCGTTAAGCGAATAAAATGTAATTTATACATATTTACAGATTATATTTTTACCAAGATGCCGTTACGATTATTCGCGCATTTTGACTAAGGTTTTCATCACATTTCACCGCGGATGGGTTTTACTCTTGAATTGTAATTGAAATATCTTTAGCACCGACATTGTTCTTTTTTTGTAATCTAAATCTACTCTAGTTTTTAATTACATACTTCGACCAAGGAGCAGATCTAATTTAATTAATGGCCATAACAACGAGATATAGCAATTTATTACAGCAAGAAAGACGTTTGCATAATAGACAAGACTGAACCTGCATACCTCGTTGTAAATCATTCAAGCGAGCACGAGGTATTATATAAATTCCGCATGTGATTAAACAGCTTCCGATACAAATTATCGTGACTCAGATGCGCCGCAAACGTGTTCACGTCGGACACGTGAAAAAGGTGTACTCGTTCGTCAGCTATGAATGGGCAACCTTGCAATTAGTGTACAGTGCGTTCATGAAAGCTATCTCCATTTCGCTAGGCTCAAAAGTAAAATTTCTCTTCGCAGGAGAGAAGCAAAAACGTTGCAGCATTTTGCGCTGATTTTACGTGCTTCACGAATGGCAGGATTCATTCAACACGAGAACCACCAGCCATGCTCTAGATAAATTTAGAATAGCGCGTACAAATCAAAGAAGGATAAAGAGGAAACGTCAATAGTCCTACATCCTGTAATAAAATCATCAAAATTTCATAAAGTACGTCGCCAAAGTGTGGCGGAATTTTCCTAACAAACGACCGGCCTGACATTTCGATGATTCCGCACTATCCATGATCCGTACATTCAATGTCAATTAGCGCATTAATATTACCGCGACCTTAAGCATTTACGAAACGCCGGGATAATTTTAGCGTAGCTCGATAATGAAATTGGCCCAACGTCAATGTTACAGTATACGCGGACAATGCGGCGGGTCTTTTCTAAAAGCGCCCTTCGAGCCCGCCGCCGCACAGTGCTTCGGAATGCGAAAATTCTGCCCAGAATCTCAAACGCAAAAGATGTTCTCATGAATTTTTACATACTCTATATTCAATTCCGATAGTTGAACTTAAAACAAATTTTTTTTTTATTCAACAAAGTTCCGGCTAACTATAATATTCAAGATGTACGCTTGCCATTTTATATTCGCCATTTTTTTTGTGTCGTTTTAATTTTAGATTTGTCACCTGTGGCTTCAAAAAGCCCGGTATATTAATTTTCATACGAATCAATAGGCGCCTTCGTATTTCGGCCATTTTATCGAGAATTCTAAACCACTGCGCATCGTTATACGGGCAAATGTCGAAACGTATTTACGGATGTCTCAGGTCCAAGGACATGGCCGATGCTGTGTCTCCGCGATGGTCACTCGAAAACGGCCAAATCCGCGCCAATAATACGTCGACCGATACCAAATTGCACGTAACGGCGCCGCCGCGTCGTCGGCTTCTTTCGCCCAAACGAGAAACGATAGTCGGTAACTCGCGCAAGCGGCTGATTTAACTTTTAGCTCCTTAACTTTTCCATCCGCGCCACGTGCAGACACAACCTTGCTTATTTACACGATTCCAAAATTATCGCCCGTTTATCCTCCATGGGATTTACGACGGCGCGCTGAACATGGTACGAATCGGCGGAAAAATTTCGCAAACCATTATTCGTCCTCGTGTTTCAGAAATTGTATATCCATAATTGGGGATTATAATATGCAATCTGCTTGGATTAATTTTCAATTTTAGGAAACGACCGCTAAGACCATTTGGCCCAGGATTTACCGTTTTAAGGTGGATTTCGAAGCACCGGCGCTGCAGTATGGATATTTACATGGAATATCCTCTAAATGTGATAGGAGAGATTTACATTCAAATCTTTCGTGGAATATTGATAATAAATTTACATTTTTTATCGTACGCGAACGAGTATTGTAGTTATGAACGATGACGCAAAATCATCGTCGACGTAGCGAACGATAACGGCGTTGTTTGCGCGACGAAAAATAGACTAGAATAGAGTTTCCAGAAACAATTCGCGTATAATCGTCGGTGTGATTGATGTGCGAGGGGAGACTATCGACCGGTTAATGACGAAAGTTTCGAGTGAATAAGTTGCACCGTAATGGCTCCCCCATGACTGGATTTCACGTGCAACGCGTGCACCTCGAAGGGGTTTGCATTATTTACCACGAGCGGTACAAAAATAATTCCACCCAACGATGCGTTGTACGGATCGAACGAATTTAATATTAATATCGCTTGTAATTATCAAAAAAAAAAAAAATCTTATAACTCGACGTAAATACTGACGAGCCCAAGGATGAAACGTAATTCCTCTAAATGCTTTCACATTCGATGCACTTTTGTGGCGCGCGGGGATAAAAAAAATCGCATAAAAATACACGGCGATAACGGGATACGATTTGACGTTGACACGATGGTTTACGATGAAAATTCATACCTGCCGAAAGATTCATTCGTGCGGCAGCCATTTCCTTTATAAAAGGCAAGGAAAGGGAGCGAGCGGAAGAGTCAGGGAACGAATTGGAACAATGGACACGTCGATAGGAAATATGTAACACCGAATGAAGCCGCAAAGTTGTATATAGAAGAGGCATTGTGCGCTGTCGTAAACAATGCTGGCTGAACTCCGCATAAAAGGTATAAAAATAGCTCCGCGTCAGGGCATCGGTGGCTTCTGCCAATTTCTTTGTATACCTACTAGAGATTTACACGCGTAGCACCTAAGTCTATTTAATGCGTGTACCGTAAGGTTTCTTCGGATGGTCAGCTGCCATCATACGCGCCTAACGCAATACGCGTTTTCCAGTAATCGTCCAAATAAACTTCCTATGCTAATTCAGTGAACCCGCATTAAGCCGGTGCTCGAGGCTTTTTTTCTGTTTACAACGCGTCACGATTCGCCACAATTTCGATATCTCGTCATTACGCGACTTTCGATATGCATAACCATATCGAGGTTATCGTAACTTTCTCACGGTTAGGAGGTAAACGCAACGACGCACCTATTATTTCACTGCCAGGAAAGAGCCGACGTGCCCCTGAACGCGTTTCCTAACCGTAGTTATGCACACTGCTACTTTCGTGGATTAACGGTAACCGACGATTAAAGTCGGCTGGTGTTACACATAGCGAATTGCGACAGCGAGGCGCCCGTTAGGAACAGGCTTCACAAAGGAGTGAGCGAGTATGCGCGCAAAGGCGAAAGCCGCCCAAAGGTACGAATAGGACCAACTCGCGTCAACCCTTCGCGATGCAAGATATTTCATTCGCCTTGCGCTCCACGACTCGTGCTCCAGCTTTTATTCGAGTTACACCTGGAAAGGCGCGTTGAACAATCGAAGGAATTCCTCGAGAGGCGCAGTCCTGATAGCCAGAAATAGAAAATGCGGTCGAGCGTTTATTTCGTTCGCTTGGAGGATCATTGCGGTGATTCGGTAACGATGAATAGAATATCGAGCCATGCTCGTGGTAGGACCGTAAACCGTTAAGCGGATTCGCGAGGCTAGAGAACAGTAGTCGCGAGAGCTGCAATGTTGAAAAGTAGATTTGATATCCCAGCTACGCTTCACTTTCCATTTACATTTTATCCCTATTCTTAGACGCGCCGAGATTACTCGGACACCCTTTCAATCTGCGCAACGTGTTCTTCGGTTTTGCATTTGCATCCGCGCCCGATATTCTCATGCAAACAGCGTAGGATCTGCCGCGCGGAAATCATTCCCGTCAGCCTTCGATCGCTCGTGGTTTGTGCCGACTCCTTCGTTTAAATCGATTTTAAATTACGTACGAGTGGTTAGGAGGCTCTTGAAAATCGCGCTCCGCGCGCTTCACGCTTCGAAACATTCTCTCGTGGCTTAATTAAAAATTGCCGATAAATTTTGCTCGAACGTACTCGTTTCTTCGATAAATTGGCTACACACTTTTTACCCGTGTTTCCTCGTCAATGTTTTATCTCGCGATATATATGCCTCGGCGCGAGTAATAATTATTCGAGCGAAGATGTCCAAAATGTGGTTGCTCGATAATCGATCGTACGCGATGATGGATCGATGCATCGCAAAGAGCGCGTGTGTTTTAGCAGAACAGCGCGCGTTAATAGCGGTCAGTCGGAATAAAATAGAGGTAGCAAGTGAAACAGAGCAGAGGAGAAAGTTGGCCGAGACAAAGGCACGATTATATTTTGCAATTTTTAGCGGACAATAATACTGGCATTATGCAATCCTGAGCCGTGATATAACTCGGTCCGCATCGTAAAACTTTAGCATTTCCAAACACCAGGGAGTACGTAAAAGGAAGCGTGTGCACGCGAAAAACGTTCCAGTCAAAGGCGTGCGATTATTATCGGTTGCAGGATTAATTCTACGGTTTGTTTAGAACGTTCCACGCGAACGGGAAATATCTCGTCCCATAAATAGCAGATTAAAAATACCATACAGGGTCTCCGCAATTACGTTTCTATATCGGCCGCCTTTTCTCCGTGTTTGTAAACAATGGCCGGAGAGAGAGATGACTTCGTGTAAACTCGATTTATCGGAATCTGCACTTGACACGGCCGAATTGCACTCGCTATTTTATTCCACGTCGGCGCATACGGACGAAATAGATCGTACATTGGCTCGAATAATTTTTCTAAGGCGAGAAATAAATAGAATCCGTCCAAGAGACGACGATCTCGAATTTCCATTTGCCAAGGTTCGAAATGCGAGCTCCCGCTATCTAGAAAAAATCTGTGCTGCGGGAACTTTGAGAGGATACGAGATGCTGCATAAATTCATTTTTGACGCTTCACGCGATGTGGAAAAGGGAAGTTTCAAAAGGTCTGCCTTCTGTAGCGGCCTTTTCACGTTTGAAGCTTCCATTATCTCCCGATGCGCACTCCGGAACTTTCCTGTTTGAATATTCCATCGAACGTACGACTAACATAAATCACGAGTTAGAATCGGGAAGCTCTAGTTCAGTGTGACGAGCATGATGAATGAGACCATGAAAAACGTCTGTGCTCGCATGTACGTATATGCCTATAATGAACGAGAGCGTGTTCACGCCTGTGGCTAAAACTAGCGAAAGGTTCGATCATCAATTTTGGTTAGACCCCGGATCGATGTACAACCACGAATTTAGAGCCTTTGTTCCACGAATTCGTCCTTCCGACACTCGTATCGATACAAATTCGTAGAGCTTCGAACGAATTCCCATGACCGATGATATACGTATCGGAATAAAGCATCGAGGATGTAATTATATTCGAGAAATAAAAGTTGTACCGTTGGCATTGGACGCGACATCGAGATAGGAGTGACGAGGTAAAATGCCCCGTTGCATTCTTATCTGAGTAACGCTCAAAGCCATCGCTAGTCATCGCGCGACTACACGAGCCAGGAGGAAAGAATGCTCGTGTCTTCGTTGTAGCTTTATGACTCACCATTCGGCTATCTGGTTCGTTCTTGTCTAGAATCGACGAGGAGCGCGGCAGACAGACCGAACACGCAAGCTTTTCCATATGATATCGGATACGTCGCTCTTTCCAGGAAACACACGCACGTTGCGTCCTAGGACTAAGAGGAATGATATTGAATGTCAAACGTAGGCGTTTACCTGGGGGAATTTAATAAAGGTCCAATTTGTTAACCGACTGAAATTCCGATCGTAGCGATTAGGGCACATTCCCAGAAATACGAGTTTCTTCGCCCGAATGTATGTCGCGTTCCTCTCTAAGCTGATAGAACAGCTGCACGAGTGCATTAAAGAAAGAATGGTTGACATTATAATTCGACTCAAAAGTAAAGCTCAAAAAAGTCGTACGAGAGGAAAGTGTATCGTAAAGAATAATCACATCGAGTTTCCTCGTATCACATCTCGACGCACGATAATGATCGATATAATATTTTGCCGGATCAAAAGAAAGTCGTGGCAGAGCGATACGATCTAGCAACAAGTTTGTAGCCGACACGCGAACCGTTTGTACCGTTTTAAAAAAGATCATGAAGGTACCTGGATTATATTCCATTACTTCATCACGCAGTGACAAGTTGCATCCATTTCCATGTCACGCGCTCTCTAATCTGACGTTGCGAGACGCAGCGCGAGGAGTGGGCTGAACACAATCAAGATTATTCTCAAGATGCGAGTCTTTAAGGGGGTAGAAAGGTCAAGTGCTGAAACGCCCATCGGCTTTCGACATCGGTTCTTACGGTGACTGCAATTTGCATTGAATATTTAACCTTGCACTTGTGCCGCCAACTTCCTCGTGGTTGCGCTTCGATATTCTTAAGTTTCCCGCGTTCAAACCGTTCGATGTACGCATTAATCATCAGAAGTAATTTAATCGATGCGCGTCAAAAGAAACCTTGCCGACTAATTTCTGAGCTAAGTTATCCGATTCGTACGATTATGTCGATACGAGTTATTATATCGTACCAACTTAGAAAGGCATTCCGTTTATGTCCTTCGACGATTCTTCATTTCGATATTATTGGGCCATGAATTTCTATTGGAAAGTCTACATGGGCTGTACGAGAAGATACTTACAATCTCAAGGTTTTCATAGTTTGATGAAGCTACGCGGACAGAGAAGGTATTTATGCGGGGAAAAAAGCATAAAATCAGAATTTCGCATGTATACTTATTTGGTGCATCATCGTACAGATATGTTCAATCCCTTCGCAGAACGTCAAGTTCTTTTCGACCAATTGCACATTCCGTGGCGGTGCGTTTGCATGTTATTCTTTTGCAGTATTTCAAATCCGCATGACAAATCAATCCGATTGTCCAGTGCCAGTTTCTCTGGCGTGCATGTCGCAGAGGCAGGCTTCGCGATTATCGATTTTCCGCTGATCGCTTATTACGTTCCCATCCAACACAGGGACTATTAATCTTGCGAATTCCCTGCCCACCGCATTGATGTTCAGAATTTAGATACTGTATCGGCGCACAGTAGGATTACGTGTAATTGTAGCGATAACACGATTTTTTCCACGAGAGTACATCGACGATGACTATATTTAGTCATTTTATACATTTGGCGATCGATGTAAAATATTTAACGCATTAAGAGGAATAGACTGTATTTAATATCGTCATTCTTAAGCTCGAACGAGTTCTTTATTCGGCCAAGGAATCTTCTTTTCTGCCAAGGTTTCCTTCTTCGGGCAAATAAACAATTTAATCAGGTTGAAACAAGAAGGGCGTTCAATAATTCTCCATCATTGTCACGCTTAATTTAGTGGGATACCCTGGAAGTTGGATGCACGTGTAACGCAGACTGCTGCGTGAGTCGAATAAAGGCTACCTTTCTCAATGTCGAGAACGCGGTACAATTACGAAGTGCAGGCGAACAATAAAAGAGCAGGCATGTGCAAAACATTTACAATTCATCGCCTTCATCGCGGTACTAATTTAAGGTTGCAGGCATCCGCGGTACTAAAATAGCAATTAGACAGGCGTGACTAAGCTCACCGGACCTGGCTTGTATTTAGCGTTTTTCCTGAAGTATGGAATTACTGAATTGCCGAGAGAGCGGAATGCACGCATTGTGGATGCACAGGCGCAAAAGTGTGAAGGTATTTATTAGTGCGTTATGAGCGTTACTAGGTATTCCACTCGTCGAAGCGAATACCTCTGCAGTTCTGCTTCCCCCGAGAAATGAATAATAAGTGTGAATTTGCACACGAGATGCATGTATAAACATAAATTGTTGTAATGTCATACAAAACAGTTCCGCTCTTTAAGTCGTATAATTTATCACGAACTTTTACTTCGAAGAATCTTTCTTTCGACTATACGACGAATTATATGGAGAAAAAGTAGCGCGTAGGAAAAACTTATATATATTATTAAAAGGTAAAATGTTCGTGCATAAAATGGTAAAATCTCAAGAAAAGTTCAGCGTCGACGATTTTATCTTTTCTTAATATTATAAATTATTGTTCATGCGCCTTTCGCCGGTTGTTCAATGTCCCATTATTAGACGCTGAGTCTTTGTAGGTAGGAAAGGCGTACCTCTCAAATAAAGTAAAGAACTGTAATTTACGACATTCGAGGGTACCTCTGAGACCTTCCGAGATCTTTGATCGTCTTTCTAGCACGAGGTCGAGTATGATGATAAGGTGTACGACGATACACCGGGCACGTGATGTACGGTCAACTGGGACAAAGAATGCATCCACATTTTTCTCCTTCGATCATTTTCAAACGCGTTCTTCC
This sequence comes from Ampulex compressa, assembly GCA_038496175.1. Classification (NCBI taxonomy): domain Eukaryota; kingdom Metazoa; phylum Arthropoda; class Insecta; order Hymenoptera; family Ampulicidae; genus Ampulex; species Ampulex compressa. The sequence continues at coordinate 34,305 of JBCFXI010001413.1, read as the reverse complement.
TGTACACTAATAGATAATATCGATTCACGTACGAATGGTCACTAATAATTTCCGGATACCAGGAAGCCAACGTGCAGTCCGTGTAATACTGCCACTATATCTGATCGTTAAGCTTGACATTCTAAATGTATAAATATATTATTTTCTCCAAGTTAATGTTGCGGTTAAAAAATATTTATCGGCCGGTTGATGCTTTCATATCAATTATACTATGTATAATCGTATAATCAATGATACACTCAATTAATTGGACATCGAAGAGAGCGCACGTTTAATTATAGGTGCTGAATTACGAAAAACGGTATTACACGATACGTGCTTGGACAGGATTAAATTGTATTTCGCGTGTGAAACTCTCTAAACTCTTTTTGCACACATATTCCGGCGACGGTTGATTGGATGTATTACATTGGAGATAGGCGAACGGTAGGCGTATCAGGATCGTTTGCATAATAACGATGCGATGGGCGCAGTGGGCAAGAACTGGAAACTACCGCTGTTACGATCTTATCGAGTGGCAAACTAAGTGCTATCAAAATTTGGGTTTGAGTGCTTAATGGAAATGTCGATTTACCGTAATTCACGGACACAATTACTCGCAATGGCGATATTATATCATAGCGTCGAGATGCGATTCGCTCGGAAACAAAACGTGGACGAAGAGTCGATTAATACGATTTCAAGAGTTCACGCATCGACCGCGCGGAACAAGGAAATCTCCCGGTTCGGCTGGAAATTTAATTTCGAAAAACTGATTCGACGCTGTCCTTTCGTATCGTAGGCCTCGAGGCTTCCTTGGGCGTCGCCATTTTTTCGCAAATATTTTCCGTATTTCGGCCGGTTTCCGCATTGCACCACAACGATTACGTCACTATTTCACCCTTGCCAACGAGTACACTCGCTTTTCCCCTTAAGCCGACTTTCCACCCTCGCAGTCGCAACACCAACGCCAGTTGCAGCAGTGGTTCTTCCACGCGGCCTTACCAATATTGCGATCGCGCGAACCGTCATTCATTCCTCGCGGGTAGAACGTACGAATGTAATTCGACAATGTTGATCGTTAAAACGGGACACATTAAGCGGAAACGTTGGTAACGAGGAATTTCGTGTAACGTGCGAGCGCTAATTGGAAAGTCACATACACGGTGCGAGTTGTATATTCTTCTCTATGAATCACGGCCGATATTCCACTCTCTGTTTATAACGGTGAAAAACAATTTCGCTCTCCCCTCGACTGTAGAACGACGATGAAAATGCACAGGATTCTATACGGTAGCGTTGTATTTGTATCCTCGCTCCTCTCGGTACCAGGATAAGGCGAGCGAAGTGGAGCTTCTGTCGCAACGGGGAAAAGGTTTCGTTTTACCGTTAAAGGTTTAACGGCTAATACTATGGCGATAAAGGATACACGGAGGCATTGTAAAAAGAGTCGGATAGTTCACTCGCCGTTTTCGCAACCAGGCCAGCATTACCATTCAGCCTTCGAACTTTCAGACCACTGTGACATCTTCGAATGCGGGATGGGATGTGATCGATGTGCTTCCATGAAGCTGGCTCGCTGCATATAAATACTTCGACGGCTCGGCTTAAAGCGCGCATGTGTATCGCTAGGAAGTTCTTTGAATTTTTTTATTCTCGATAACGAACCGGTTACTCGGAAGATTCTTAAAAATAACGCTGTCGATGGCTACGTCAGGATCTCACGGTTTCGAGAATATTTCTTTTCCCGGGATTGAAGATGGTTATGCGAAATTTTTTATGGATATATTTCGGAACTGTCTCGTGCAATAAAATAACGCTAAAGCTAAAAGAGGACTTGTAAATATTACTGAAAACGTGCATGGTGTAAAAATGGGCGAGCCGTATTTGCGCTTGCGTTTCAGTGATAAAATTATGAAATCGGTCTCTCGATGAATCGAAATAAAATTGGATCGCCCTGACCTTCGTCCAAATATATCCTCGACAAAAAAGTGATAGAATTCCAATTCCATTGGTAGAAATTGATCCGTCATTTGCACCTGAACGCAAAAATGCTCGAAAATATTAACCGTGAGAGAGAGGAGAGCGAGCTGAAAGGAATAGCGACAGCTTGATAACCCCGATCGTTCTTTATTCCCATTAGAAATTTCCTTAATCCTCGGGGACATTCGTGCCAAAGCTCAATCTCGAAGCTACGTTGCTTCTTACACAAGACATTTTCCCAGAGTATTTCACTAGATTGCAACTGACGCGTTCGTTGGACAACGAATCTGCCGTACGATTAACGGAAGTTTCTAAAACAGGTGAGGAAAAAAACGAGAGCATGGTTGTCGTACATCGGTGAAGCGTACACATAGAATGTGTGACAAAATATTTCTTTTTACTAATTGCAGCGACGTAGTGAACAGAGGCTTAAATTCACACGCAGAAGATTCAGTTTTTATTTGATACATATATCGTAGTTCTGTCCGTTGAGAATTCACCTTAACGACAGTGTGTTCTAAGTCAAGTGATCTTAGCAGTCGATGCTGAAAATTAATTAATCGATCGAAAAACAAAAAGTATAAGAAACGCAAGGTGTAATGCGTTGGAAGAAAATAAAAATAAAATAGAAACAGGGCACGATTGATATTTCACAGGCCGCGGTATACAAGATACCATCTCCCCCTGGCGCTGATTTGCGATTAGTACACTCGTCCGGTCTGGGTAAACGTATCTGAGCCGAGGTCACGACGTATTCAATACGATCGCGTATTTGCGTCGAATACGCGACTTTGTTGCGGGAAAAAAGCAGTTTTAATGCCTACGAGGAAGCTTTTGCAAAAGTCAGGATCGACCGCGTGCCACCGGTGACTTACGTGCCATCGCATAAAGTTATAACGCAATAATCAATACACACGGAGGATCGAAAGTGAGCGAACACTTGCGATGAGCGAGGTATTTTTAGTCAGAATTGCCTCGACGATTAGAGAACTTTGATATAAGCGCCACTTACGAACATAATGTATATCGATATTTACATCGTCGAATCAATCTTCCGTATGATCTTTATCAATGATCCAATGAATTACGATCAATTCGATTCTAAGGTTAAACGTACTTTCCGCTGGAATTATGCTCGTACCAGGAACACTCGAGGATATGACGAAGTGGCGATTTAATGTCAGCCGCCAAATTTCGATGACGAACGTTCGATTTTAAATATTTACATATCCAAAGCAAGATTAAATACAATGCTTATAGCGGAAAGTATAAATACGTACTCTGACATAGTTAAAAAGGCGGTGGCAGCGTTTACGTTGGTCAGTTTGTCCTCAATACGAGGTTTGGTCCGGCCAACTTAGAATGTAGATCATTCGAAATAAAATATTTGCAAAATGGAAACGATGCCGGGAGAGATGTATCGTTCGATAAACTTCATATACCAGCGTACCAGCGAATAATATGTAGCGCTCGTCCTCGATACACCAACGCGATTCGACGTAAAATTCTATTCCCGATTCTGGAACTGCTTGAACTCTAAGCTTTGGAGTTACGAAACTCGCAAGGCTATCGCTACGGTGAAAAGTACTGAAAGGTAATAAAGGAAACATGTTGCCCCGAACTTACAGCGGTTACCTGAGGGTCAAAAATTCTTTTGGTGGAAAAGGGATAGACACGGTATTGTGTACCACTGGACGCTTTGTTCGGCCGATACTCCACGAGGCGCTCTCGTCCACGTTTTGTCGCAATACCCTTCCAAGAGCTGTATGTTATTGAATTATCCAATTATCGGAGCATTGCACGCTATTAGAAAAATTACGAGATAAAAATTTAACGACTTGGTAGCTTTTAGGGAAATTGAGAAAATTGAGCAATTAAACGATTAAGGAAACGTAACAATTTCACAGAAGAGAAACATTAGCCGCAAGGGATGCGCAACGATTCGTATAATTTTTAAATCGCAAGTCCTGCACTTTACACCTTGTTCGTGCAGTGTTACCTAGCCATTTATAACAAAAGATCTATATCTTGACACATGCAGATACCGTACTGTATAGTATGTAATACATTATTCAGCACGCATAAGGCTCATGCTAGACGCGAACTTTGCGTTTCAATTTTTAACGCGATACATTCTTCGGCTGTATCAAAAGTTCTACCATCTTCGTGAGATAGACTTTAAATCGCAACTTCGGCGCGGCACCATTGTCTTTCCTGATGATTTTAATACGAGGACATAACTCGAGCGAATCGCTGATACTCACCGACCACGATAACAATTATACAAAATGCAGTTGGCGGACCTTGAGGCGACGAAGAATTTTTTTTCTAGTTAGAACGATACAATCGATTTGCACTTGAAATTGGAGACCCCGAATAATTATAACCGTTGGATACTCGTAATCGTAAGCTACTGTTGTGCATTCCTCTTTCTTCAAATTCTGTAAACCCTTTAAACAATGAGACTACAATTTGAGGACCAGGTAAAACCCTATCATATTTTACGCACTATTAATACGAGGTATACCGACGATTCATAATGTATTTGGCGTGAGAAAGAGGTAGACCAGATGCAAATACGTCTTTCGGCTTAAGTCGCTTAAGTCATAAACTCTATTTTCGCTGGCAACCAACAGGTGGAATACATTGCATTATACGGATTACACGGATTATGTAAATACGGTGGGTCATATCATGTTCCCGTCTTGCACGGTGTTAATAATTTTTTATTTATAATCTGTCACGGCTCGCGGAGCGTAACAGAAGGTAGGGTACGGAAGTCCATGTTTTATATCGTGCTCGGAGTACGAACATACGAGATGCAGAATTATTCACCGATAGGACGAGTATTTACAGCCAATGCACAAGGAATATTAATGTTATGTCACGATAATCGCGGTTTTAAATACTCGTCGTCGATGTTCGACGTTATTGGGATATTCTTCAGGAAACTTTGGGTGGCTAAAATTTCAATGAAAGTACGACACCGAAATTCCAAGTTATTTGCGTTAGTTGGATAATAATGATAGCAGCGTTATCTTTACTATTGTGGCGATACGCGGGATTCGAGTAATTATAGATATTATAGATATCGGTGATATTGGGACAGAGCTATCGAGGTAAAGCTCACGTGTATCGAATATGCATTCCGTTTACATATATTCAATATTCTCCTAAATAAAGCGCACGCATGTACCGAATCGCTACATCGTACGATCGGTTGATCTTCTTCCATATTCCTGGACATAATGAAATGCAATATCGGGTAAAGAGGTACCTGCAAGTTCACCCGTTAATTTATGCTTATTGTTATTGTAAATGGGATAACATAAAACTACGCAGTGAAACCGGATACACACTTATTTGACTTTGAATTTGTACTTTGTACGTTACACCTTCGATTTGAAAGAGAAATTATGACCGATCGCACGCTAACCCGAGAATCAAAGAATATTACTATGGTAAAGACAAAAATCGAAATATTTATGTACAGCGCTGTTCCTTTATAAAGGAAATGGAATTCTACTTCTGATATTGCATACATCGTGCAAAAGTAAGCATCGTGACTAACGTAATATCACGAATATGTCGTTGCAAATATTTTTCGAGCCCAAAAGGTACTCGCAACGAAAAGTTCGACATGCGGTTAGTCAATTATCGAAACGGACATGGACACTAGAGATACCTAAGTCGTTAAATAATCCACGAATGCGAAACTTCATTCAGGCAAGCCTAGAAAGACACAATTTAAGACACAATTTAGGATGCTCGGGCACTTTCGAAAACCGCATTACGCCTTACGACAAACGCAATCTCGGAACACGAAGCCGTATAATTTGCCAGACAGATAAGGACTATAAAAGCAACACAGTCTACTGCGACGTTAACCTTTGAAAAGCGATCGTTCGATTTCTACAAAAGTCAATCGACCGATAATCCTTCGTATTCCACGAAAAAGGCTATCCCAACACTCTCGTACGATCTTCCTCGAACTCATCGAGCTGGTGTCTCGAAAACAAATTCCCATCCCTCCGATCGCACCTCGATGCGTTATTCAAGGTTTAAACCGCCCACGCATCCCACTTGTTTTCCCCCATTCAAACCTCATTTTTCCTCGTACACACGGTGGAAATTCGTGGATCGGAAAATACGCTCTCGAGGTACGGGACGGAAGCTCGAGGTGCACCAGGGGCAGGAAGGTCAGCGGAGAACGAAGGTTGATAACACGGCACCCGGAGATCTGTCATAGACGATTGACAGCTAGCATATCGGCACACTCTCAGCGCGGCGCGCCACGCAGGCGAGCCTCGTTACGGTGTAATAACCTAGGCATCGGACGGTGAATAAAAAGAGAGACGGCGTCTGGACCGAGGAAACGGAGGATCCGCGGCTAGGCGCGGCCGAGGAGCCGTGGAGACGAGTGAAAAAATCCGAGTGCCCGTGCAAAAAGGGCGTGTGAATGCCCGCGGAGTCGAGTCGGGGCCTGGCGTCTATCGCGGCGCGGGAGATTAACGGGCGAGCGGACCTCGACGGTCGCGAGGCGATGCGTCCTGGCCGACTTGAGATCGATTACCTGGGTATGCAGTTCGGCGGGGTGCGGTCGACTTCCCAAGTGGCGAAGAGCTTCATGGGAACGGGCCGGGTGGCCGGGGCCGTCGTCTTCGTACGCTCCGCCATTTTTGGCCCCGTTGGCCCACGACAACACTCACCACACCTTCGGTTCACCGCGGCTCGCGGCTGACTGATCGCCCGATGCTCGCTCGTGGCGCCTTGAGAGAGGGAGATACGCCGCCGTCTTGCACCAATGATACGGACCGAGCTGCGCCAGTGACACCTCGCGGCGGATCTGACGAATCTCTTGGAAGACACTATCCTATCTCGCTGGCTTTTTTTTTGCGATGAGTTTTTCTAAGATTATTCGGGGTGGGACCTGCTGTCTCTCTAAGATATATTTCGAATTCCAGAATCGAAATATAGTGTAAAAAAGGAATAAGAATTTTCGAGAGGTAATGTGTTCTCCTATTGTATTTTCCTGTTGTAGGTCATACCGATCGGGGAAAGCGCCTATGATATCGAGAGGTTGAGAGTACGGCCGTTGGTTTCAACCGGGCGTTTAAATACCAGGGTATTTCGTAATATATATGAATTGTAGTGTAGTCGAGAGTTTTGTGTCTTCTGAAGTTAGGCTATTGTGCTACACTATGGCGCATGGAAACTCAACATCTATCGTATCGAAGTTTTGGACTATCTTATGTATCTCGCGAATTAGAGGTTCATTTGTAATATCTAATGCGTTCTATGTTGATTATTGGAATAGCGAATATAAAGAATGTGTATGTTAATAGTTAATAATTGTTTCTAATAAAATGTGTATGTATATTTAAAAAAAATGATTGGCGAAATTTGATGAGCAGAGTATACTTATTTGATATATATAACATAAAAAAAACGTTGGAAGCTGATCAAGATCTAGAGCAATTTTTTTATTTTTTTTTCTTTATTACAAAAATGTATAGGCGACACAAATAATGAAATAAATATACACATTTCTTCCTCCTTAAAGCACAGTTTTTTTAATTCTCGGTGTTTATTCAAATCAAATGATACGACAACCACCATATGAGCGCAGGTTGTATGCCTGCTAGAAATAGTATAAAATAGAGTCTTCTTTTGTTACCCAATGCTGTGTAAGAACTTTGACCTTGTGGAATGACTCTGAGCTTCAGCGATCTTATGAGGAAAAATGCCAGCGAGGCACTGAAGTACGATATGACCGTGTAATAACCCATTTTTCGAAAAACTAATAATGCGCCGAGGGCTGCGTTTACACCGACATATTTGTAGCCACAATATGCGAGTAGGTCTAAGGTCGTCAAACTAGTATCGAGATTCATGACGTATAAACTTAGCGTATGAACCACTAGTTCTACGATCCCCCACGCAAGAGCGGAGCTGGCAAAAATACCTAGCTGCTCCGGAGTGAAGCGTTCCTGTGTTCCCAGAACAAAGGCAGCCATAACGACGTATGTCAAAAATGCCATGGTTGGAATATACATGTCTGGCGCATTTTTCTCATAGCGTGGTTGTAATGGTGCATCCTGTTCGTATTTCACCGACCAGTCCTGTGGAGAACATTCCACAAAAATACATTTATTGTTCAATTAAGGAAAATGTATTCTTTTCAAGCTACATTTGTTCTACCTACTTTGTGAGTAAACGGGAAGAATAGCAGAGTCAGTTTCTTAAACACATAGTCCGTATTGACAGCAAAATAATATTTCAAAGCTCTAATAGGCACATACTTTTCAATGTGCTGTTTACTGGACCCTACCAGAGCATTACCATATTGAACAGCCATATCTGTTACCAACGGTGGTGATAGTAATTGGGTGGCAAATGGCGATGCAGAATATTCTTCTGCACGAATTTCATTTTGTGGGAAATTCTGCATGGGATTCGAATTAAATCCATACTGAGGTTGCGCCTGTTGCTGTTCAGGTATAACAAAGCCATATTCGGGCGCTAAGCCATTATTGGGAAGAACCTAATACAGATAATATAATGTTCACATATTAATTTATTTCTGTATAATCGTGAATTTAAGTCAAATAACCTATAATTCAGTTCTATTGCAATTCTATATCGCACCTGCTGATTATACATGTATGGGCTCTGTTGCATCGGTGCAGTTGGCGTGGTTAAACCAGCAGACGGATCTAATAGCCTTTTTGGTTTTCCTGCCAACAAGAGATTAATTTTGCATATGCTAAAGTCCACAAAGATACATTGATATTCATTTCGGTATATGCACTACACAGATATCGTGGTAATAAGAAATTTTATATAACACTTCATAACCTCTGTGGATCATTTTGATGATCGCACATTCATTCAACTTTACAATATACTTCGTACAATGTACATATTGGTATTGAAATTAATACCAAGCACCTTTGACACGATGTTTCTTGAGAAACGGACGAATATCAACAAATCTGAAAAAGCCGTCATCCATCTGTAGTTGCATGATACCTTACCTCGCCGTGCGCTTGAATGGCTGTAATTCATGTTTCCACGATAATATTTTCCTCTTCTCTGAGTTACCAAGTATGCTACACTTTGCACGGCTCTCCGATTGTGAAAGTATACACTAATTATTTATATCGAGAATACTGAAAACAATTCGCGTTACACGTCGCCATACCCCGTCATTTATTACAGAGCCTCCCACCCTGTACTGATTCCTACTACGTCGTCATTCAGTCATTTGACCTATGGCAACAGCTTGCACTAGCATTCTTAGATTCTTGTGGTCTTTATACCGGAATTAATTTAGTCTTGTTTCTACATATCGTTAAAGAAAAATATTAAATGTTCAGATTAGCGTAGTAGCTCCAGATGACTATGCAAAAGCCGATCGGATTTATGCAATAGCGATCGATTGACTGTATTACATTACTCTATAAATTGTAATTCATTTATTTTTTGCAAAATAAATTACTATTTTGGTATTCTATATCACGGTAAATCTCTTTATAAAATATTTTACTATATCCTGTAATATAGATTACAGAACAGTATCGGCACAAATATTTTATTGATGACAAAATAATAATAATCTTAAAAATAAGAAGGAATTACTGTAACCGTATAAGTACATTTTATTGTAAGGTATAAATTAATAGCGTATATACTGTGTGCAGAAAAAAAAATATGGAACTGAGGGGGCACCCGGGTTTGAACCGGGGACCTCTCGATCTGCAGTCGAATGCTCTACCACTGAGCTATACCCCCGGTTGTAAGACTGATTGAAGAAACAGTATTTCCTGTACGTTCAACTTATTTCAATCTAGTCTATATTAATTATATTATATTGTAAGAATTTTTCTTTGGCTATTTTACAGTCATAGTAATCAAATACAGTCAAATCGCGCTAGGTAAAAAAATTGTACTGGCCTTATTCTAATTTAAAATTAATTATCAATAAAGAATATAATATTAATAAACATTTTGTATTAACCGTAACACTTTGTTTATAGTCTTTATATAATCATTAATAATGTTATTAAAGTTAATAAACTCTAATAAGATATACGGTGAATACGCGTTACTACATGTATACACGTGTACGCGAGTACAAAATTTAAGCGGAAAAAAAGGTCTGCAGGATAGTATTCATATTTGAGATTTGTTTTTGTTGATACGTTACTGAGGTGGTGGTCTCCAAGCAACCCTTACATTAACCCTACTGGTCACCCTAACACGGTGGTGGCAGTGCGCGTTCCAATCCCGTAAGGTGCGTTTCACTGTCCCCGAACAAGTTTACCTCGTGCGCGATGCATCGCTCGATTAACACACGTTCTATACTTGGAACCCTTTGCAATGGAAAGAAACACTGCCATTAACGATGCGTATTGGTCTAAAGTAAGTTCACGATTATTTCACTGGTTCCAATTGCACTTAATTCGCTTAAAAGAAAGTTTCCATACGTTTTGTCTTCTGATAATCGTTCATTTCAAACTACATCTGTTGAGCTTATATTTTATTCCGGCAGATCGTGGTAATTATAGAGCGTTTTTGTTATAACATAGATTAATTAAAGAACGTTAATGCACTCTTTAATCGCGAAGCAGGCTCGTCTATTCCGGAAGAGCTCCTTATACTCGTCGCATGTGACAAATCCGAGTTATCTACTTTGACACCGAAACAATGAAAGCACGATCGCAACTATAAAGGAAGATAACTATGATCTTATTATTTTTTATATGTTATCCAATGTGCATTGTTTAATACTGGTTGTTTCATTGAACGCCGTGGAAGCTTATTAAAAGGAAAATATTCGATCAACGAAAAAAAAAATGAACGTGGACGTTTTGAATGCACGATATTTTTCCCCAACCTGCCGCGTAGAACATTAATAAGAACGTACGAAACAAGATTTGCTCACGTTCCGCACAATCCCAGACTGAAAATTCCACGTAAGAATTCTTGGTGACTATTTCATGCGCAATATCTTCTAGCGCTACCAAATTCACGTTAAACTATACCTTCGTAAACGAATAAATTGAACAGTCCACGGTGTAAATTGTATCAACGAATAAACCAGCAAATGCAAATGCTCTATCGCCGTACTTCAAAAATTTATATTCTTCTCTCACAAGATTCGCCGATCGTCCTCAAGATAATCGCAGTTGACCAGTTATAGAAATCGCGCCTTCTGCTCCTCCGTTTTCGTTTATTCCCCTTTAATTTAGCGCATCCAATGCGAGAGTGGTGCAATCTCGAAGCTACGGAGGGTTCTCCGAGCATCGGTATCGGGCATCGATCGCCGATCGGGCGTTCGTCAATAAACACGTAAAAACGAACATTCCCGCGGCGATATTACCGCACGATGCACGTAATCTCACATGAAACCGGAGATGTTATCATTAAATATTAACGACGCGCCATCACGAAGAGCGAAGGCCCCCCAGGGGGAAGGGAATTATTAACCGAGCAATAACGATCGACGTGCGGCACGCTGAATCAACGAAATAACGATTTTCAGTCATCGCCGCGTTACGGCAACACGTGCACGTGGGTTCGTTGCACGTACGTACGGCCGTACGTGTCTTTAAACGTGCGCCACTTTGTTAAAGCGCGAAACTTTAATTTGTTTCGCGGAGCGAACGTCTCCTGGCTAGTTTATGGCCCATTTTCATTCAACGTGCGCTCCGTTTTTTCCTCCCTTGCCAATCCGATTTTTACCATCGATCGCTATTGGTTTGCGGACTATTGCTCAACGTAAATACGCGATTGTGTAGAGGTTTCATTTTTTTTCGTCCTTCTGGTCGTTGAGCAAACGTACGATGTGAAAGAGTATAATTAAGGGGGATGGAAATTGGTATTTTACGGATCGATATCTGGAGCACTTTTTTAATGGGCCGAATGAAGCCGTCGTTATCGCTTAATCTCGAGAAAAGCAATCTGCATATTTTCCGCAGTCGTATTACCATACCGTGAGAAAAATGTACGTTGGTGCAGCAAGTATAGTACATTCCACGATACAGAGCGGATTTCCCTTGCTAATTAAGACTTGATTCACACTGGTATCCGGCGTAGTACAGTATCTGCCGCACGGACTTTAACAACGCTTTTATTTTAAAAAGTTGTGTACCTTCGGAACGAAGGAAGCGAGTTCCTGAATTTCTTAGGAAAATGTAATCCGGCGTGAATTAGGCTGCAATTAACATTTTTTTCTACGATTGAAAGCTTTTTCATTCCATCGAGGGGAATTTTTTTTGATCGAAGTCTTTACGGATGAATAAACTGGTCGGGTTGTTTCTGCAGTTACGTATTCAGATTTATCTTTTTAGTAGAGTACCGATCGAATATTGATATTCTGACGCCGTTGCTTGAAAAAAAAGCATATCATAGGTTTGGAACTATTATCGATTCGCGCGTAGAGTAACACGTATTGTAAACTGGCTTTAAGTCTGGTTCGCTGATAGCGTGACAGGTAACGGGAAACGACCTAAGAATGTAGACACTGCTGCTTAAGAACCATAGTAACACTGCCCGCGTTACGGAGAAAATTGCTTCAATGGTACATAGATTGTGAAACGACTTTTTACATAAAACATTTACGCAAAACAAACAATTTACACCTGCCTAGATTTATTTTCCTCCGTCTGCCACTGTCCAGGCATAAAGATAAAGTGAAACCTTTTCATTCAAATACAGGGAAAAACTGTAAATTATAGTTTATTCGTCTATATTATCAACATTGGAGATCGTGGAAAATTTCCAACACTATTGTGCAAGATCCGTAGATAGCATATTATACTCTACTTTGAACATAAAGTATTAACGCGAATCATAGATACACGGGTCTTATCGAGACTCGTTCCGCACTCCATTCATGCAAGCGTGAAAACCATGGGCACGAATATTCTTCCTTTAGATTAAAGTTTTCCGTAGCGGCTCATAATTGTATCGGTAATTCGATCGGATTTCTCACTTTCTATAGTTCACTTGAATTAGAACATCATTTCGCCGAACACCCAAGGACATTCGTCGGTAGCCGATAGAGCCAATTTCGTTTACTTCCACTATGTTAGTGGCGTGCACAGCTGTCTGGCGTTAATTTCTTATCAAACTCCTTTTTCCTTGAAAATCAATCGATCCATATTGCTCCATTTTCCAAACGTGCGCTTGTGTACTTCGATAGTGCCGCACGTGTGCATATAAATATATAAGCGCACAAGTGCAAGTTATTGCACCCCCCCTTCCCAAACCGTCCAATTCATTCGACGCTTAATCAGGGCGCTGGAAAATTTTCTCGCGTAATAATCTCGTAGATTTACCGTTTTATTATCCAGAGATCGCATCTGTATCTTCACAATCCGCGTTGCGTTTCCTGTGCACGTGTTTATATTGCTCTTGAATATGTCGTTCACTGTGCATTTTTCGGAAAAATTCCAAGATTCGTATTTCTAGAATCATGACATAGATTTCAAGCGGTTGATGGGTGCTATAAGCGACACGCTTAACGCGCGGTCTAAGCCTGATAAACGCTCGAGGGTAATTCTCTACTCTTCGCGAGACCAGCGACTTCGGTCGCAAAGGCTCGTTGGACGGATCCACTATCTAACCTTAACCGCATTTACTTCTTACCTTCTTTCTCCAGACGGCATTGGTGGTGAATAGGGCGAGAAAAAAAAAATTTGACACGTGGCGACCTTGTCGTGAAATCTACCATAATACCCCTTTATAGATATCAGGTGTTGTGCCGTTTCGTTTCTATGGCAGCGAGTGACCTGGTCAGTCTTCCACGTGGTCAGTAACCGTGCTTTAAATTCGGGTCGAGTTTGGCGATAGCGGCCTGATACGGATCTACGATTGGGCTAGATTTTTTGGTAAAGAAAGCCTCGCGTGCGATCGCGATAAAATTTGACGGCGTCTATATTCCTCGACGATCGACAGACTTTTTAGGGGATCCATTCATGTGCCCGCTCTTTATTTCGGCAAAGATTGTAAAATGTTCTGGTGAAATTCTTTAAACTTGCACACGCGGAATACCTATACCCACGAGCGTGGCGCGCCTCGTAATACCGTCGTACCGAATTGTCGAATTCGCAGATGCATCCTGGTAGCTCGTACTATTATTTCCATTATTGCCACTGTAATAGTGGCGTTTTCGTTGCCAGTCACGCAGTAGTGATATTCGCTGCCTGCGCGAGACAGTAGTCGAAATGCTTTCGGTCAGACAGCAATAACAGACAGTAGTAGAACGGCCAGGGTCTAGAGTAGAAAAATCCGTAGGAGCTCAGACACGCAGGCTGCCACTACGCGCACGTTCCCGAGCTTCCAATCTGCGTATAAGATATTGAACAGCACTAAAATCCCTTCCCCTATATTATGTTAATACCATACATAATAATTATTCGATGTTAATGCCATAATAAATTTATTTTTGACTAATTATTTCCGAGCAAATCGGCACTTTCGATCATTGAAAACTTATGCAAAATTAAATTCCACGCTGTTTCTTTATAATAGTTAAATAATATTCCGATCGTTCCAAAAGGAGAAACTAAAATTTCAGAATTTCAGGGAAGCAAGCTTGACCCTTTTGTCGTTTAATCGCGCCTCTGGGAATATCGAAGATGACGGGAAATTTTTTTCAAGCACTGACCCACATCGCGGGCGGAAGAACCGGACGTTCTCTTCGGCGCGATGAGTTCGATCCGCCGAGAGGGCAAAAGATGCTTCCACGCGAGGTCGGACTAGTCGCAATCGGGTGCCAGAGACGGGCATGGACACTAAGACCCCTCCGATCCCGTTGAAGGTCCAGGAGAAGCCCCAGCCGAAGAAGCAGGAACGTGTCGCGGACGTGTCCTTGCCTCCTCTTACGTCTCACAAGAATCATCGACAGAAGCGAAAACCACCAGGAACGCCCTGGTCGCGCGATGCGCCTTGCACTATCCGGTATCAGGATCATCACAAGAAAAGACCGTACAGGTAAACTTCTTCCACGATCGATGCACACCTCTTCGACGATCGCTTAACGCCGGATTTTCGTCTCCCTACGGACGCCAATGAACGAGTGTTTTGCGCGGCTATACACCAATAACGACTTTAGAACTTTTACTCTCCTACGGAGTTTCTTACTTACACTGGTATAAACACGTGCATAGTTCATGTTTTTCCCAAGGCAACACTGTAACTCTTATGATACTCCGACCCACGTTTCACTTTATCGTTCGTATATCTCGAATAGAAAAACACTCCACTTTCTCGGGCGGAGACGGATAAAAAGCGTACCGTATTCTGTACGTGTGTGGTAAAAAATAACATGAAAAGAATTCATAATACTTTAATTTATGAATTTATTTTAAATAAAGTTTCTCGACAGCCAGACATTTTTTTTTTTATAAAATCCTGTGCTCCAAGAAAATAGGAGACTCTTTGTTAATTCTTTCAGAGTTCTGCCGATCGGTGCCACACCGTTGATGCACGCCTGTCAGCAAGCCGACAGGACGCGCGTTTTGAGATTGCTGAAGGAACAGGAGGCGACGATCGGCTACAGGGATCGCACGCTGAGAAGCGCCCTCCATTATTGCATGGACGCTGGAACGGGGGGTGCCGTCGCTTCGGCGGCACCCGAATTGGTCAACGCCCAGGATGCGGAGGGACACACGCCTCTTCATCTGGCGGTTATCGCGGGTGATACGCAGCTCGTAGCGGTTTTGCTGGCGAACGGTGCTGACGTGAACGCCAAGGACCTCGAGGGACACAGCGTTCTCCATTGGGCCACCGGTATACTTTATTATACCAATATTTTTATGCTTTAAACTCGTACATTTATTAACAATGAAGTAATATTATGGTAAGTATTGGGGAGCCGATCGCGACGTAAGTTGGTGATTATGAGTAACGATAATAATTTATTTTAGACAGATTAAAATACATTTTAGCGATAACTTTTCCAGTCACGATGAATGACCGGTAGGATTATAACGATCGTGGTATGCGGGCGAAAATTTCTCGAGTCATGAACGAGGTAGTATCGAAGAGCGTTATATTTTTACGATCGAGCATAAGAAGGTATACGGGTCATTGTCAAAGCGTGATTTAACTATATTGGAGGAAAAAAGGGCGATAAATCACGAAGGGAGTTAGCGTGGTTTATAGTTCCTCGGAAGGTCGAATCGTGGTACGAACACCGGCGATTCCTTAGAATCTGCGGAAACTAGGAATTACAGGGCGTATCGCCTCTTCCAATCTGCCGTAAAATAAGGGTGCGGTGGTCAAGTAAGGTTACTGGGTCAGGGAAGGTGACGTCATTCCGGTCTGCAAAGGAACACGCAAGATCACGTCCAGATACTCCGCAAGATTGACCACAACTGTGCTCGATGTATTTAAATGATCCGAGATATATTGCCGTCTACGGTAATTGCTTATTCCCACGCCCGTCTCTGCGCGACACAAATACATTCTCCAATCGCTTTCCTTACAATGTCCTTCGAACTCGTAAGAAGCGCTTCCCTCGTTCTCTTCCGAAAACGAATTCCCCATCAAGTACCATATCCGTTATGTCTCAGAAAACTCCTTGGTTTCCCCCTCGGCGTATTTTATTTAGATCCGCTGGTCGAGATTTGAGCACAGATCCGCGATTTAAACCGTTCGACTCCGTTTTCGCGATCATTTTTCATCGAATGTGATATCCATGGTGCTCGAGAAAGTCTATGGGTTTGAGAGCAAACGTTAATTTCAGTCTGCGGCGAAGCGGAATGCGTCCGCTTGGTTCTGGCGGCTGGCGCACGGCCGTCGACCCCCGATTTACGCGGCGGATCGCCTCTTCATTATGCAGCGCAATGCTGCGGCGCTGCGGCGACGGCCGAGCTTGCGGTGCCGAAGAAAGTTGGCCTGAAGGTCCTGCAAACGCTCCTGGAATTCGGCGCGGACGTCAACGCGAAGGACGAGGACGGGAGGCAGCCGATCTTGTGGGCCGCGAGTGCGGGCAGCGTCGAGGCCGTTTTGGCATTAGCGAGGTAAGGACAGCTCTTCGGCCGTGGAGAACGTTGACGCTCAAATCGACTATATTAACGCGAAGACTCTCGACGCGCTCCCGATAAATACTGATCGAAGAAAAAGAGAGCTTGGAGGGAAGGTAAATAGATCTCTGTAATTATTTATGTACCATAACAAAATGGTAGAATTATTTTGAAAAATGCATCCTTGTGAACATCAGAGAATTTTTATACGAAACATTGGAAAAGGTTTTTTTTTCACCCCTGTGCTGATTTTAGTGCTGATATCAGCGATGAAACATCATTTATCATCAATACGTAAGACTATAGTATATTGGTTTTGCCCGGTAATTATGTTTCGTAAGCCGTCAATGGCTTTGATATTCGGAATATCGTTTGTTGTATTGATATTATATAATATATTCTAGAGCTGGCGGATCGGCAGCCGCCGGCGCCTCGGACAAGGATGGCCTGACCGCCCTTCATTGCGCCGCCTCCAGAGGCCACGCAAGGTGCGTGGAGGCGCTGGTCAATCTTTGCGGTTCCCAACCCGATCACGTGGACGACAACGGATGCTCAGCCCTGCATTACGCGGCTACGCTCGGCCATGCCGACGCGACCGCATTAATCCTGAAACTGAGAGCCGATCCGAACCGGCAGGACAGAAAGGGAAGAACGTAAGACTCGTCGTATCTTCAATTTTACCTTTATTAAACAATTATTTTACACGAATAAATAGTCATCATTCATAAATAGTTATCGATGCGCATGAATTTTCAGTCGAAAAAAGAAAAAGTTAGGAGCATATATGTCTATAAAATAGAAAAATGTTTATTTCAACACAATAGCCACACTTCTTAGCTATGTGACATATTTTCCTACAATGCCATAAGCGTAATACGTTAAGATCACGATGTCCATATCTTTTTAGATTAAAAAATCCGACTTTGAATTCTTCCCTCTAGGCCAGCACTTTGCGCCGCTGCGAAGGGCCAACTGGAGACCCTGAAGATCCTCGCCCAACACGGTGGTTCTCTTCACGCTAGAACCGTCCGAGGCACCGGCGTGGCCCACGAGGCGGTCGCCTCTGGTAGGATCGAGCTGATAAAATGGCTAGCCAAGAAACGACCCAGCACTCTGGACGTGGCGACTCACGATGGCAAGACTCCCCTTCACGTGGCCGCCCTTCACGGCCACTTGGACGCCTGCAAGGTCCTCCTGGACAACGGCGCCAGGATCAACGCCGTCCTGAGGACGAACAAGGGGAATCTGATGACCGCGCTGGACGCGGCGCTTTACAGGGGATACAGGGATTGCGCGAAGCTGATCCAACTGCACGGCGGTACCACGGCACAACAGTTGAGGGCGCAGAAGATCTCGCCGAACAAAGGTCAGGTCAGGTACATATTTGTGCCAGTTACGTTGATCTGCATCGTGAGAGCAGAAAATTAAGGGAGCCACGGCGCGATGAAAATATGGGAAATTAAGACGAGTGTTCTTAACCGTTGGTGCTTGAAATCAAAGAATTATTCCATGGATTCACGATGGTCTATTTGAAGCAAATTTCTTTTTCTTTCGTACACGATCGTAGTGTTCGCCGCAAAACTGCGAGTGGGACGTTTCGAGAGCAGCACGGACACGGAGAGCAGTCCACGCAGACGAGGCAGACGACGCAGGCATCCGGAGCTCTATTACGAGGAGAAGTGGATCGAGAGAAGAACGCGAAGGAGGGGCAGTTTAAGGAAATTATCGCGTCGCGACAGTCGTAGCTTCAGCGAGGAAGAAGTGCGCTTGTCGAAGACGAAGAAGGACCGTAGAAGAGCGCGTAGCGAGTCCGCGAGGTGAGATCGTTTCTCTCAACGCTTCTCTTTAGCAAAAATTGAAAAAACACGCGTATCCTTACTCCTTCCTTTGCTCTTAAATATTTATAAATGCTTTACATTGACGTTCATTATATCGGTTCGAATTATATTCCTTATTATATAATTCTTGCTTCACCATACGTAGTTTTTTGTAAAGCTGCGGTTCAAAGAAAAGTAAAAAAATGTCATCGTTCATCGAAGCGTAAAAAATCGATCCAACATGAAACGCGCAAATCCTCCCGTTTTTTTAAATACATAATCCCAACTTCCAGGTACGACGACGACGAGGAGGATAGCACGGATCGAAAGCTCCGACGGAAGATCAGCAGGAAACGATCCTCCAGATATTCCTACGACACCGAGTCCTCCCTAGACTCCGACAGTTGCGATCGATCGCGGAACCGAGGTAATGGAGGCGTCAGGAAGAACTCTCGCAAGCGAAGCGACAAGAGCAGAAGCAGGGAAAGCAAGGAGAGGAGCAACGGCACGGAGAGGGATGAAGCGAGGGATCCGGACGAGGAGGAGAAGAGCGTGAGCGACGACAGTCTCGAAGTGGTGATCGTGAAGAAGTCCCTGGAGAAGAAGTGCGAGAAGGTGATCTCTGGGAAGAGATCGAAGACCCCGAGGGAGAGCTCGAGGGAGACGAAGCTCACGAAAAGTCGCACGAGCTCGAGGATGAAGTCGAGGTCGAGCAGATCGAGAATCTCGGAGAATGGCGAGGCTTCCACGGATCGTGGCCAGTCCTCGGAGCAAAAGGACTCGAGAGACGTCGAGGCTGGGGAGCACAAGACGCCCAGGACGTCGATGGACGAGGGGAAAATGCAGGACGAAACGATCGTTCGCCGATATCGGAAGGACGTGACCGACAGCACGAGCCAGGAAACCGTGGAAAGGGTCGTCGTCACGGCGATGGTGCACAAGGACCAAGCGCCGGACACGCCAAAATTGGACGCGTCGAAGGAGGTTACCTTCGAGGACGGATTAAGGACCGTGGAGTCGGAGGAGTTGAGGGAGTCTTCCAGGGAGCCGAGTTGCGAGGGCAAGTTCAACGATATCGTGGAGAAGAGCGAAGAATCTCGGAGCAGTCTCGTGACGAAAGCCGCCGATATGAAGAAGGACGTGGAAGAGATACGTCAGCAGGCTGCGCAAGAAGTTTCGCGAGAAAGCGTGGATGTGAAGCAAGGAGAAGGAAAAGTAATCGAAGAAGGTAAGATCCTTGACAGGAAAAGAAGGTTTAGTTTTTTGGAGAATTGATTTTTCTCGGATAGAAATGTTCGTTATTCGATTAGAAGTTTCTTTTATCCGTGTACCGTCAAACGTAAGTCAATTACTCTCGATCAAAAAAATATTTAACCAAGATTTGTTTTTTTCCAAAATCACATTCGGTAATAAATTCCACGAGAAATCTAAGAACTTCAAAACACCTGTGACAATAATATAATAATATAGGGAGTAGGTTAAACGAATTCGAATCATCGTTTTCTGTAGAGCCTCTTTTCCAGGCAGGATAGACGCGGAAAACGGGTCGAAAAGCGTCTCTTCGGATTCCCGCAAAGAATCACCGCCTTCGGAGGATCAACGACCAGACAAATCTACTTCGAAGTCAAAAAGATCCTCTCTTAGCTCCAACGCGGATACGACTGACGCTGAAAAAACGCCCCAAAAAGCCACTCGAGAGTCCAAGGAAACTTCTGCACTACCCGAAGAATCGGAAGAAACCGCAAGATCCCGCGGTTCGAAGGACGAAAAGGACGAAATCCAGGAGAGCTCAACGCCGAGAACTGCCGTACAGGACGTTCCAGGTTCGCTCGAGGAAAGTCCAAGGACGAGAAGCAGAGACGACACTGCCAGAAGCAAGTCCTCCTCGGACGACAGAGGATCAAAGTCCTCGTCCTCCAGGCGATCGGATTCGCAGGAGAGCATTGGTAGCACAAAGCAGCTAGAGTCTCATCGAGGAAAGAAGGAATCGAGTGGAAGAAACGGAGCTCCCGCCAAAAGAGTCTCGATAGAGGAAACGTCGAAGACAGAGGAAAGTGCGATTACGAAGGAGGAGAGTTTAGAGACACGAGGAAAGGATGCGAGTTTGGAAAGCGTGGAAAAGGAAGCGTCCTTGTTATCCACCGAACAATTGGGCAAAGACTCCGACAAGGAGCAAGCGGATTCGGCGCGCGGTAAATCCGTGGAATTTTCCTCGGAGTCGCGGGACTCGATATTGGCTGAGGAAGGGGACGAAGGATCGCTGAGAATCGATAGCCCGATTTCTGCGAGAAGAAGGGCCTCGGAGGACGAAGGGGGATTGGTCGATGAAAGGTTCGATTTGGAGGGCGAGGAGAAGAAGGCGGACGAGGGTGGGAGAGGAAGAAGACGATCGATCGACATTAGCGGAGTGTTGGCCAAGGGTACGTGTCTAACACCCCGCGACTCGTGTTCATGGAAATATTCTACGTGGTTTTACGATATTTTCCTCATTATGGAAATTTGAATAATCGATCTCGGATAAGGGTGTTTATTCTTTAATTTAACTTGCAAATGCGTTGCTTATCAAATCGCATACCTCTTTTACGCGTATGGTGTTTTTCTGCAAGCGGAATTGAAATATTTTATTTTCAGGAGATGAGAAATTTCGTTACATCGACGAAAGTTCTTCCAGTTCTCCGAGATCCACGAGGAGGAGATCGAGACCTTCGACCAGCAAAGCCAAGAGACGATCTTCGTCTAAATCCCCGGCGAAGAGAAGCTTGTTTGAGAGTTCGGAGGAAAGATCCCCGGATAGAAGCGCCATCATCGCGGTCATCGAAAGTCCAGAGTGGGACGAGGAAGACGAGGAAGTGGAGAAGGAGATCAGAGATGCGATCGGGGACGACGTGGAAAACGATACGGAACCCGAGGACGACAACGAGCTCGGTGTCGTAAGGGTCTTGCCCAGCACCAGCGAGGAGGAAACACCCAGAATAGGTCTCAGCGCGCCCAGGACGTCCGAAAAAGAATCTCTACCTCAGGTGAGATGTTGGATATATAAAATAAGCTAAAGAACGTAGTATACATTCCTCGATATATTCTGATATTTGTTCGTAAACTCTTTAACTTTTTTCCATCCTCGAACTTTATAATAGGCTTCTTATTTTTACGAATTACAAGATACTCTATCCTCGATCTTTCTATTTTTATTTATTTAAAATATAAATGTGTATATCTGCATTAATATTAACATCCATTTGACCGACATTAATGAAAGCAAAATAAACGGCAGATTTTTGTCGAATAAGTAGGTCAGTAAAGCATAAGAGGGAACGCAGCTTATCGTAGTAGGTGGGTGCATTAGGCATGGCTTTAATGCGGGTGGACGTTGTTGAACTTTTTAGGTACAACAAGCGGCTCGAGTGCGTCAAACCCGTATACAGACTCCCGAGGAAAGTAGGCACGGTCGATTACGAGTGAAACAACGTCGCGATAGCGGTGGCAGAGACAGCGGTATAGAGCCTAGTCCCAGGGTATCGCGAATTCCCAGAAGGAGGAGCACCAAGTGCTGTCCAAACACTCAGAAGCAGCAAATGCTCAACATGGAGACTATAACGAGGGACGTTCAGATAAGCTTGCGACGTTATCACCTCGAAAGGAAAATTTTCTTCCAGCTGATGGAACTGAAGAGATTGCAAATACGGCACGGGAGGACGAACGAGCAGGTTCTGGTCAAGAGACAGGTAGAGTCTCGATTTTCGCGCATTTTTCATGTTGGTCAAAAAAAAAGAAAAAAATAAACGAGAAGAATGGGAGAGGAGAGGAAGATAGATGAGATAATAACAGGATTTTTCAGGTGGAGTCTTTCCACAAAGCAGGAATGGCTGGACCTACTCTCGGCATTGCCAAGTACGATCAGCCGTTGACCTTCAGGTTATTATTCATTGATAATCCTTTGCACTTCGAATAATGACAATAATGGAATCTAAAGAAAAATGATTGAGGCGCGTTGCTTTATCTCGTTCGACAGACATTTCGAGGCCTTTCTCTACGAGCAACTTAGGAAACTTCAGAGGCGACCGGCTACTCCGGATTTTTGTACAGAAGCGAAGCAATGTACGCAGAAGACTCATCGCTGTCATCACGCAACAAGCGCTTATACTTCGGTTCCAGTATATACATATCGTATGTCACGATTTTCTGAAGAAGTGGAGCAGTCCCTTTCGAAATGATTCATAGTATAACTGTCGTGCTTCTTTGATGAAGAAAATATCAAAGGAATCGTGTCATTTCGAAATGGGCTGCCGGCAACTATATAAAATTTAAATAGCAATAAATTTCAAAAGAAATCAGTTTCCGCATTGTGATTGTAGATTATAATTGCAGTGGGTGGAGGCGTCCCAGAAAAGACAGATCTTCTTCCGAAGATAGAGAGCCGAGGAAGGGGGCAAATGACCGTAAGCCATTTATGATCATATTTAATATTACGAGAAGACGATGTATATTACGAACATATATCATGATATACACAGAATACTGAATATCGTGAATTCTCGAAGGTGGAGGTAACGCACGGGGAGGAAAAACAAGTGATAGCTCTTCCAGCTGAAAGACTGGATCGCACTAAAAGATATTTCGTGACGTTCACCGTCAGAGGAGAATGCCAAGAATCTGAGAAACCTAAATCATCGAATACCCAGAGGAACGCTAAAAGTGTCTAAAGTGTGTTCACGAATCACGCGCCGTTATCCGTGCAATTTTCGTTCTACAATTTCGTATGATTATGCGGGATCAGTGAGGATTTGAGAGCGGTTAAATGTGCTTTCTATTTTTGTAGAAAATCTCATTGATCCTTTCGCGAAGGGAGAGCATGGCATGACGGAAGCGGTAAAAGTATTTTAGAAATCCAATTTATAATCTCATATTCTCCATTGTTATTTACTAAAATCGTAAACCTAGACGAGTGTATTATAGTTATACCGTATTTTCGCACAATACCAGGTGATTATAAATAATACGAAAACTGCCACGAAGAATACGATTTGTGTGTACGTTCTTAGGAGTTTAAGGATACGAGATGCTTCGATTAATGATACGATTAAGATATTTTATAATTGTAGGATTGTCGTACAACTTTTGAGATTTGATTTAGCAGTGCAAGAAATGAAATTGTAAAAAGGCAAAGGGAAATGCAAATGAATAATTATTTCCTGCTGGGGTAGGAGACTTATTCTAATCGATATCTGCGTACATATTCTGTACATTTCTGTACAGCAAAAAACAATGAAGATGTATTCTTGATTCTGTGTAAAATAAAGAGGAAAAGAATATGACGCAGAGCGTGCTCCTCTGTTATTGTAATAATATACATATTTCGTGGACCGTATAAACCTATCCCAATCTCGTTTCATTAATTTTTTATCATAAAACAAATATCTGAAAATATTTTCTAGCAGTTTTTTACTCATTACCTTGAGACACGTATCATTTAATAAAGAATAAATTCATACGAAATTCTCTTACGTCATTAAATATAATATCTGTGATATGCCTATCTAAATCAACTAAACGATTTGCTCCATTCTCGACTAATAAGGACAAGATTTTCTTCGTTAAAACAAGGTTGATATGAGTTTCAGGTTGAAATATGGTCGTATCGTCAAATTATCCGTGATGAGCATTCGAATGGAACTAGTCCCACGGACAATCGATCAGTTTCGTGACGCGATTGAGTAAAAGGTAGGACGTGGTGCTTTCGAATCCACTGGTGAAACGCGGTACTGTTAGCGATACGGTTGTCTGGAAGTAGCCTGTCAATAATGTCGACAGACCAGACGCAGTTCACGAGAGTCAAAGTGACGTACGGGACGATGCACCTCGTATGTTCGATTGAGGATACAAGATTTGCGTGAGAAGCCTTCGCATGGACAAATGGCTCCAAGATAGGAAGCTCTGGCTATTTGGTAGCACGCTACCATTGCTACCAAGAAGGTAATCGAGACGTATCATCCCCTAAGCGCCGGTAGGTTCGATTAATTGCGTTCAATTGTCGTTCCTCTGTAACCAAGAAGGACACTATTGTTTGGAAACAAACAAACCTTCTAGGTATGTACGCCTAGGTTTCATCGAACGATTAATATGACGATATTAATCGAAGAAGTAAATAAAAACTTGTCCAAAAATTTGAAATAATGAAATTCGTAAATATTCATAAAAATATTAGTTGCCCGTTTTTAGATAATTTTACTTTTTTTGCATTACTTTTTGTACAATTGTGAATGCATATTTTATTAGAAATATACAAGTGTGTTAGGTCGGGCGGACCATAAGACACATGTCCTTGACATAGGCATAGACTACAATTACATCTACTGCTACATGTTACCTCATTGAAATTCCATTGCTTTTTTTTCTTCTTACTCGATCCACAATTTTTTGTCATTTTTTGTCATTCAAATTTTTATCATTATTACTTCTAAAGGTCCTAAATTGTTTTTTAGTAAATAACAGTACAGTTTTGCCGCGTTATTAAATCTAATGCTTTTTCGATAGCAAACTGTACAGACGCAATATATAAAACCGCTTGGTTTACTCTTACATTAAACATTGCGTGACTTTGACATTGAATTTCATCGATTGATTTTCATCATAGAGTTTCGCACGCAAACTACGCTAAATACGTCACTGGTACTGTTAAATACCGGTGATAATGTATCATCGCAAAAGTTGACCTTCGTAAGTTTTCTCACGCGAAAAATTGTCGATTAGAATGTTTGCATAGAGTCACGGAACATTGGCAACAATCTGGATGCAGAGCAATGCTCAAATGTTTTCTTTATAGATTTGTTAAATTCACGATGTCATCGATATTCCGTAAAGTTTTAATGTCAGTAAGGAATGTATCTAATGCATAATATAAACGGTGTCCAAACATAACGTTGGCAATAATACTTTTATATTTTATGTACATTTCAATTATCAGTTGCGAGTACGTGCATAACTTTAAAAACAAAGTGCGCCGTAAAAATCCATTATTCACAAAGCAATACTTCGATGAACTCACTACGAACGTGAAGAAGATGAAAAGTCCGTTTTACCGGAAAAATCGATGATTGCCTTGAAAACGCAAAAATTCCAAGATGTAAAAAATTCTTGTACATAAAATAAATTGTAATTTTGATCACGTAACCAGTATTATAATGTTCGGAACGTGGTGAAAATATTTTGACCTCTTTCATGGTCGTAGCTTAAACATAGACACGGCGGCAACGTAATATCGATTGTCAATAATCAAGAGTTCAACAACAACGTAAAGTAGCGTTTCAGCACGTTCAGTACCGCTCGGTATGTTCAGTGAGGAGGGTGTAATAACCAGGGATCTCGATGAACACCATCCTGGGATTCTTGTACGTAAATTTGTGTAGTCCATTTTTGCAGAGTGCACAATAGACTAGAGGACGTAAACCGAGATCAGATCCTACATGCACGTTACATGCACGGCACTGATAGCTTTCTACATTTCCATTGACATACATAAATAAACGAGTCGATTTTTATTTCGTCTTCTATCTTCGATGGAGGATTATTTTTGTGTCGGAATTGTCATTGTTACTCGTAGTTTTTTAAATTCAGTTTACTAATGATAAATATGTGAATCGTAATAATAAGACGATATTCTAGATTTTTATATAACGAATAATTTAAAATAATTGCGTTACGCGACTTTGACCAGTTCTATCGGGTCACTTGTGTGATATCTTTCGATACTAAGGACACACGATCAATTTCCAATTCTTTCAGCTTCTTATTAATTTTAAGTTGGTTTCACGGTTCTATGTGTTACACGACGTAGTCGCTGAGTATAATGGAAAATGCAATTGACGTTCACGTGGTATATCGGGAATTCTCTGTAATAACGTGCACAATGTGTTTCGTCTTAATAGCATGACCGATACAGGAGGAATTCTTAACATTTTTATTATCAGCAATGTCAGCTCTTGGTTTTATTAGAAAATAAAGGTAAATATTTTCGTGTATTCCATAATGGGCTTTATAGTGACATCTGTTGCACGTTAAATTCATTTCGCGTACCATGAAGATCATATCTTGAAGTTGTTACTTTCAATGGGTTTCCGAATTTAGCCGATTATCCGACACCTTTTCGAAAAATTATTAACCTTCTTATAACATTGATTTATATATTTATCACTTAAATCTGGCATGCTACTAATTTACGCAGTCCGATAAAGTTGAAGACCATTGGCCCGAATTCCAAGATTGAGTTTTGTCATATCCAACAATTCCTTTTTAACATGCCCGTGTATCTGCATTTCTCCCAAGATGATAAACGATATGAAATTCGCGAACTGTCAGCATCGCTTGCCACTGTGGTGAGTTTCAATTGCTGTTAACATACACGTACACCTGTTGCGATTTTTAAAGCGGCAAATTCTGCTTCGTTAGAACCACGATAATAAATCCTCACTTTAAGCTCGTAACTCGAACGCGAGTCGAGCATATCCTCGATTAATGTACCGCATAATCGCGGGTGGTAAATCCTGCAGATCGGCGAGGAGGTCTTTTGCGTAACTTGACGATCTCTTCGCGTGTTTGATGTTCGACGACCTTTGAGACGATCTGCATCGAGAAACTCGAGCGATATAATAGGCCAGAGGAATGTCTTATCGAGAGGCCATTAAAATTAAATATTATCCGTATGACCTGGCCGGCAGGACCTGCGGGAAAGGCGCCTGCGCTAGCTGCAGGTCCGAATAAAGCAAAACCCGCAGGGGAGCTTGACCCTTGGTCATCGAAGAGAATAAAGACAGTCTAGCCTGCAGCCTTCACCGTGATAGCATGCTCTTTACGCAGCAATTCACCTCATTGCCATGCCTCGCCAAGCATAAGAAGTGGGTACTAGATCGCCACGCACTTTCAAATTGCCCCGCAAAGTATTTCAAATTTAACGTAACTCGAAATTGCCCCGAGAACAAGTGATATATCGAATCCTGCCGTTCGTTGTCCGAATTCTCGCGCTCACACCGAATTTCCTTATTAAGAGACATGAATTTAATTATTGTAGAGTGTCTGAGAACAGTTAAAAAGATAATGAGAGAGAGAGAGAGAGAGAAAGAGATTATACATTTCGAGCTGTTGTAAGTAAAGAAACTCCTTAAAGAGATAGAATGTCAATTACCGGTCGACTGACTACGAGGTAAGAAGACCTTCCGCCTAAACCGTGCACATAAATAAAAGAAGCGATGCAGATTTAATGCCACGACTTTTCAATAAAATAAGAGCAATGGCTTGAAAGTTTCGCGTAACACGATTGTCATTGCACTTCGTAAGGAATCGCGCGTACTTTCACCGGGCGTTCATCGAAGATAACGTTCGCGGCACGCAATCGGGACGACCATTTTGCATGCTCTTGTGCGAACCGTAAAATAATCTTTTTTTAACCGTAAGATCGATACCTTTTGGATACTTGCGGATAAAAAATATCTTATTCCAGGCGGTAAAATCTATCGATAATATTCAAAAGACCGACCTTCGCTTCATACGCGTTCTCTGTTCCATTTCTCCGACGTGTACGTCTACTTGTCTATGGAAACGTATTCGCAAATTCTCTGTATTTCATCCTAACAATCTCATTATCGTTGTATTATATCCATTGTGTGTTCGTGATATGCAAAGTTCGAAGAGTTGGATCACGGAGGCATACGATGTCTCCGCTAGGCGATTAAATGAAACGAAGTGCAGCTTAATAATTGCGCTAAAAAACGATGGTTTTCTTCGTGCAGGTCACGCGCGCCGAGCAAGGCGATGGAACGTTATGAACGTCTAGCGCGTCTCGGCGAGGGTAGCTATGGCGTTGTCTTCCAGTGTCGGGATCGGCAAACTGGAAAATTGGTGGCTGTCAAGAAGTTTCAGCAAACCGAAGATGACCCTCTCATACGGAAAATCGCCCTTCGTGAGATACGTCTACTCAAGGTTGGTGTCTTTTAAATCTCATTACGCAGACAAACTGCATTTTCTTTCCCTTATATTAAAATTTAGTGAAAAGAGAGTAACGGAAAGTTCAAGATGCATTCACGATTTTTCAAGGCATTTCATTTCTTATCGTATAATAATTCGAGTTAAGAGCAATTCGAGTGAAGATTCCTAATTTGAATACGCTCTCTTAGACGTCAATGACCTTTACGAAAGTATGGACTCGCGTAGTTCGCGATCGTTACTTCACGATGATTAAAAGGTTCGAACGTATCGATAGAGTGGCATGGTACTATCGCTCTTAAATCTTAGTAGAAGTTCGCGTTTTGCCTATGGGTCTCGTAAAAAGATATACCTTCCTGCATGCAAGAAAATGTGCACGATAGCATGCACGTCAATCTTAGCCGGTGGTTCAAAAAAATTTCTGTGGATAGTATATTACCTTAGGCTTGGCAGTGCCGTTCCTTACAACCCTTCGCCTAAAAAAACCTCAATGACACAAAAAATATAATCTTCAGTCCTCTGTAGATATATTTTTTGAAGGATTCTTTGCGCATTATTTATGCCATAACCTTCGTGTACTTCCTTATATAAAATAATCGATATAATAATTTCGCTAAAATGTATAGAGACTTACGATGCGGTGTTGCACAAACATAACGCTCGAGCAATGTTGGGAATCAACATACGAGGCACGATCCGCCCATTAATAGAACTCACCTAACTCTATCCTCCTGTAAATGTATACACAGGGGTGAACGAACTCTTGCCTATCCAAACTGCCGAATGTCCAACCATTTTGAAAATCCTCCTACACCAGGAAGGAAGATCATGCACGCGATCCTCCCCGACCTTGACTCCTCGACTATGGACGTCTTTCAGAAATTCCTCGTGAAAAAAGATAGGCTCGTGTTGATATAGCGAGTTAAGGGCTTGCATGGTAGCACACGTGTATAAATCCACGAGCAGGTACAAGATGTGGCCAACGGTCAATACCGTGGCGGTCAATATCTTGGCGTGTCCTGGTCTTACCGACCTAGCCTTATCAAAGTAATCAGGGGGTTCCTTACGAAACATATGCGCATTCAAACGAGCCCCTGCTCTCCTCTGACATTTTCCCTCAAGGATATTCTCCTTCGTGCGGACAATAAATTCAAGGCGCGATGTTAATGGCTTCCTTCGAGACCGACTCCTCTGCAGTTTGGGTCGCCAGGGAGCCGGTAGGGCTTATCGAGATGTAAGAGTATATATGCAAAAATCGACTTAGAAGCTGTCGACGTGCCTTCTTCTTTATTCGGGTAACTTCCGGGTAGGACTTTCCTGTGCCAAGTAAAGAGTACCTGAAGCGACGACGTGTTTGAATGATAAATGGCAAGGAAAACACTGCGTTTGGAAAATGATTTCATTATACGATAAGATAACAATGTGCAAGGAGGATATAATATGGCTAATGAAATATTCGCGTGAAATGAAACACGTTCTTTTTCTATCCGCAGAACCTTAAGCATCCGAATTTGGTGAACCTCCTGGAGGTCTTCCGGAGGAAAAGAAAGCTACATCTGGTCTTCGAGTATTGCGAGCATACGCTGCTGAACGAGATGGAAAGATTTCCGGCTGGCTGCCCTGAAATTACGACCAGGCAACTGACGTGGCAGATTCTGCAAGGCGTCGCGTATTGCCATCGCTTGGGTTGCGTTCACAGAGACGTGAAGCCGGAGAATATACTGATAACGGCCGAGGGTGTCGTTAAATTATGCGATTTTGGATTTGCACGTATGCTCAGCCCTGGGGAGAACTATACGGAATACGTAGCGACCAGGTGGTACAGGGCGCCTGAGTTACTGGTCAGTTCTGATACCATAATGACTGATATTTTGCGTGAAAAAAAATGTGTAAAATTTTCTTCTATAGAAAAATGGGTATCTCTTCCTCTTATACTCAATTATTCTCAAATATTTTCGTAGAGTCGGGCCAGTCTAATCGTGTGAAACGATTGACAAATTTGATAATATCTTTGATCGTATTCGTAATTCAATATATTTGTAATTTTGAAACAGGTAGGAGACACACAGTACGGAACGCCGGTCGACGTGTGGGCGATCGGTTGTGTATTTGCGGAGCTTATAAGAGGAGAGGCATTGTGGCCTGGAAAGTCGGACGTAGATCAGTTATATTTAATTAGAAGAACGTTAGGGGATCTTTTACCAAGGCATATGGCGATTTTTCAACAAAACGAATTTTTCGCTGGGATTACCTTGCCAACGCCGCAAACACTGACGCCTATCGAAGAGGCTTTGCCTAACAGGGGAAATGTTCTTCTTCAAGTAAGCGATAGCTTTATAAGGATCCAAGATGAGCACGATAAAAATGTGCCTTTAGTGGCCCAAGCATTTATCGAGCATTATTAGTCGACATTTGATATATTCGTTCCAGCTTGATTTTCTTAAAAAATGTCTGGATAAAAACCCGAATGAAAGGTGGACTTGCGAACAACTCTTGCACCATTCGTACTTTGAGAATTTTCATTTCAAAATACCCGAGGTTGAGATGGAAGAATTTGAAAAGCTTCGAAAGTATCGCGACCGTTCTAGAGTGAGTACACTTTATGACCAGCGCCAAAACTTCGGTTGATCTTATTAATGTGTTTTAGAATAATAACTACAGTCAAATGGTATTGCCTCAACTTCCAAAAGCTGGCGCATCGGTACATAGTCAAACGGAAAATCGACCTAAGAGCTCTTCTATGCATCAGCAGGATTTTGATCACCTGCCTACAATTAGAGGTTGCAACTGATCTCCTCTGTGATTGTAATATATATGTATATGTATATGTGTGTGTGTATATATATATACACATACATCTTTATAAGTTTCTTAAGAATGTCTACGTTAAGGTGTAATTACGAAAAATGTTGATTGTTATGCTTTTTTTATTTTTACTTGCACGTTTGTCTTTACATTATTAAAAGAGTCTTGCTCTCTTAGAATGATTTTCATATACAAAAAAATATATATATATACATACGAGTATATATGTACTCGTACATGTGTACAGTTTATGTACATCTTAAAATAAAATTTTATATATAATTAAATTGAACGTATACTTTTCATGCCAATTATTTACATATTTACAGCTAGAATAAATTAAACTGTAACTAATATATATATATAACTAAAACTATAACTAACACTAATAATTAAATATTAATGTTTGAAAGTTGATTTTGAAAAACTGCTTTATTTTACAAATAATTTTCAAAACGCGAAGAGAATAGAATAGAGATAGGAAATATGAAAAAGACGTTGGTTTTAAGCCATGAATATCAACAAAGCCTAAGCAATTGCAATGTAGTTGTTTTAATACGTGGCCTTCAATTTTTAAGCAGTATCAAACAAATGTTTAAAATACAAATTACGTATTTTTTTTTTACCACGCCCGTAAAGCATAAGTGATCATAACACGTCATATGGCAATATAATCATATATATATGCTTTATTTATGATATTATTTTTTACATTAGATCAAGATGTTGAAATATTTATGTTTATTATACCTTCATTAGAACAGTATATCCTAAATACAGAAACATTGACTTCATCCTCAAAAGTACATATAGTATGCTTACCACAAATATATATAACTTTTTAGCTGTCAAAATTTGTACACGCATAAAATGTTATACCGTAGAATAAGCAGAGTATTATTCTTGGTAATAAAATAATGTCCTACAAATATTCTATCACAGTTTACTTTCCATTAAGATTATTTATCATTCTTTCGTATATACTTTTCGTATATGTCTACGAATGGATGCTTGTGTTGCTTTTCCGGTGGAACATATTTCTGCTGCAGCTGATACCAACCATAGTGGGCAAGTAGAAATGGTACAACAAAATAAGCGATAGGCTTCCACATTGCTGTAACTCCAAAAACTTGTTTCCACAGTGTTCTAAGTACTGAACAAGATCTTGTAAACAATGCGGTCCGGCTCTTCGTCAGCTGAATTTCTTACCGAACAGTGAAAGTTCTGTGCAAAATATAATAAAAATAGAGCAATAAAGATGTTTTACATTTATTCGAACTGTTAAACTTATATAAATACCGTGCCGCTAACCTCTTTTTCATAGTACTATACAACAGAAGACATCAACGGCACGTGACCACATATGGTGAACACTCGGAATCATTAATTCGATCCTCGGTCGCTTATGGGGAGCAAGGAGAAGCTGGAATACTACTGTGGAGACACCAAGCGGCAGGAATCGGCTGGACCTGTTTTATCGACTCTACGATGAACATGCGCGCAATTTACAAACTACGCAGAAACTTATAATCATGTTCGGTGTAATACACATCGATATATTTAGTCGCATTGTTCATAGGAGCGGGCGAATATAATATTACGGAATCTACTATAAATTATTGCCATTATAAGGAGATGGAAAAGGAGGACGTTAGCTTTAAACATTGGAAAAATGTCCTTCGAGGAGAAACTTTTGCATCTGAATTGTTTCGTGTGCCTTCGTAGCATTAATTGCTTTACCAATTATTCAAACACGAAATAGTTCTTGTCCGTGCGAAGTTTTTATTCAAAATGTGTAACATTGTGTTGCAATTTTTTTTCACACCTATCATCATAACATTGTACCCAAATATCTGACAACATCGGATAATGTTTGGGTATAGGAGGTTGCGTGAAAAAAAGTCGCGTATTCGGAGAAATTTTGATATTATTGCTCGGTAAAGTTCGACTATTGGTATTAGAGGTGTGTTAACCACAAATATTTTTGTTTTCTTCTGGAGCACTTGCAATATGTCTATTAAAGAGATCTATTTCATATAAGTTACTCGTGTTTAAATACTGGGAGTGGTTTTTAAAGTAGGGCGTTTTCTTTCTAAGGTTATTCAACATAGGGAAAGGTGAAATCGCATTGTATTTGCGTACCCAGGATTAATAAAATACAACCGTGTCTTTGGAGAAACTATGAATTTATTGCTCAGTATTTCTCAACTCTACATACAATGTTCGCACTTAACAAATATGTCCAAATAAATTTTACAAAGTCTCGCGGCTATTAGCTCGCTATTCCTCGCGATCTCGAGAACATATTTTGATCGCGAGGAATACCGATTGCCCAGGTCTCACCACGTGGAGGTTGCCGCGACCAGAGACCTCCCACCCACCCACCATTCTACGCACGCACTCATCCCTTAACCGAACTAAACCCACTCATTCCGCCTTACGAGAATACGCTAAGCATACGATCCATACCGCGTCGTTCGCACGGCTTTTCAAAGCGTAAGCAGTGACAAAATTATCAAAAGGGGGTAAGAAAAGAGACGAGAGGAGAAAATCGCGACGCGACGAATTCTTACCAAGAGCACCAGTAGTTCTCGCGAACGCGAGCGGGTCCGACGGCGACCGAGAGAGGCCACGGCTGAGAGCGGTAAACCAGGCGAAGCGCACGCTGGGTCAGGCGTGACTGAACCAACCCTGCGACGCCGCTCCCCTGA
>JBCFXI010001412.1:0-55861 GCA_038496175.1 Ampulex compressa | reverse complement strand
TTTTTAGTCGTAAGGATGGCCCGGTATGTGACGTCCACGGGGATACCGGCGACCGGATTGGTAGTTGGTAAATCTGCTAATTGGTTAACGTCTATGGGGGTGGAACCATCCCTCCTTAATTCTATTTTTCTAGGTGGTGAGGGAAATTCCCTTCCCGACGATCCGGCCGCTGGTCCGATTGACCTGAGTGGTCCAAGAGGCCATAAGGGCCCCTTTGGTTGATATATGTCTTCGATAAAAAAACTAACAAGTTGGAGAAAGTTTCTCTTAGTTCGGCCGTTGTTTAAGTATTTTTGTGTCTGGTTATCGCGAAAGCCGGACCAGATGCCTTACCCAAACGAGGGGGTACGTTAGAGTGGGTTTAGTTTTGGGACCGTTTTACGGTTTGCGCGTGTTGATCCTTTGCAGCTGTGTCGCCTTGTCCTGAGCGACTTAATTGTCTTTCTTTTCTCTCGATCTCTTTCCTACTTCCTGAGGGTGGTAACGGCGTTCGTTACAGGGTACATTGATCGCCATACTCCCTCTTCTTATAGTTACAGTGGAACTCGTAGAAACGTGTTTTCGAAATATCTGTAATTTACGTAACTGAACCGCCACAAGGTTTTCGGAGAATATCATACGGCTATTGCCGAAAACTGCATTGTTCATTAATTTGAAGAGATGCTTCTCAAAATCGTTGCTCGCATTTGTACGAAGCGCGTCATCGTTTCGGTGCATGGACGCAGCCACGGAGAATGATTAAAACTGATATAGCGATGTAACGGGTTTTCCAATAAGGACTTGACAACTTTTTTTCAAAATAAAATGAAAACCATTTGAGATATTTCAAAAACTTTATTATCGGGTTGAAGTACATTCAAAACATTTATGAATGGAACTCGACTTGGCTCATATGGCCACCGCGGGCACGTTTGCAGCGGTTGATTCGTTGGACCCAATTTTCCATGACTTGGCCACACATTTCGGCCGAAACAGCTGCTATTTCGCGTTCAATGTTGGCTTTGAGCTCTTCCAACGTCGTCGGCTTATTAGCATAAACCAATGACTTGACGTAGCCTCAATGAAAAAAATCTAGAGGCGTTAAATCGCACGAACGAGGCGGCCAATCGACTGGTCCATTTCTTGAGATAACACGCTCATCAAACTTGTTCTTCAATAAATCGATTGTAACGTGTGCTGTGTGGCTTGTGGCGCCGTCCTGTTGAAACCACATGCTGTCCAAGTCCATATATATTTCAAT
The DNA here is from genome assembly GCA_038496175.1 of Ampulex compressa. Classification (NCBI taxonomy): domain Eukaryota; kingdom Metazoa; phylum Arthropoda; class Insecta; order Hymenoptera; family Ampulicidae; genus Ampulex; species Ampulex compressa. The sequence continues at coordinate 54,621 of JBCFXI010001412.1, read as the reverse complement.
TCGGGCCAAGAATAATCGATAATCACGGCGCGATAATCATTGGCGATGCCCAACTCTTGAGAACGCCGTGGAATTGATTGATTTGGATCATTTGCTACGGACGTTTCAACGGCAGCGATATTTTCGACACTTCAACCAACCCGTAGTCTCACTGGCACGGCAACATCACACAACGGATATCTACACTCAAACTTTTTCACTAAACTTGTTACTGCCTGTCTACTAGGGCGAGAATTACGACCAAAAATCGGAGTTAACGCTCTTAAAGTAGCGGCCACCGACTCCGAATTTCTGTAGTAAATTAAGATTTGCAGACGTTGTTCGTTCGTGTACTTCACCATGATGAAAAGGTTATGTCTACTGAATAAACTGACAGTGACAGTTCGATGTTAAGTGAAAACGTGCGTTCACAAACTAAATTCAAAATTGTCAAGTCCCTATTGGAAAACCCTTTATAATGTCATGTATAATTTTTAACGCCTAAATTGACGACTTGAAAACCAATTTTCATGGGTAAGATTGTATATTGATTTTTGTTGTATTATAATTTATCATCTAATTTATGTAAAAAAATTTCATAGAACATTGGTCGAGTGGTTGATTTCAAGCAGTAATTGAGCCAGGTTACAAATTGGTTTTCCGTCATAATACAAGATGGCCGCTGTTCAAGTCAAGGTTAAGATCGCCAAAGAAGAATCGAGAAAAAGAACAATCGTAATGTTAGGTACTACTGGGAACGCCGGATGTTGAGTATTGAATATCATTCCGTGAACCACATGCGACAGTTTGTTTAGAGTATTTGGCGGCAGAAAGACAAAGCCTCTTAGAGCAGAAAGACAAAGCCGAATCTGCGCTAAGTGTCTCGTGGATCGGCACTCTCGTCTCGACGACCGAACTGTACAGACGTGCTCATTAAAGTGTTATTCAAAGCCCTATAACTGTATTATTTCCTGAATATCTCTGAAATAAAATACATGTGACTCAAAGTAGCAAGCACATTATTCACTTGTACGTTACTACGGCATAACAGTGAATTATTTTGGTGGCAGCGGTGGGATATTCAGGAAAAGTTGAATAGTTTGGAAGTGTCTTTCGAGGAAGATTTCACTGAGGTGAACGAGAACGGAGAGTCCTGATACTCTAGCCCTGTATCTGTGTGCCGAGGGCCAGTATACAGCAGCTTCTTGTCAGCTGAGAGAAAAAAAAGAGAGAGAAATGCTTATCTTGGGGTGAGTAGACGTTATTTTCTACTTACCGAGTAACGCACATTTTGATTTGTGGAGAATATACAGTGGATAAACCGGGAATTCATAATTCTACAAGTGGACTTTTTCATAATGTAACAACTATTGCTGAAGCGGGATTGAATGAGACTTTGCAATCTATTTTACAACAAAATCAGCAAATGCTTCAAAGACTTGAACGTTTATAATTAAACCGACTTGAACGCGTATCGGAAAATCGAAATGAAAATGCAGCATCTATAACAGAAGACGAATCGTCAGGAGATGAGTCGGGCAATTGCGTTAGACGTCGTCAGTTACGCGAAGAATTACATTTGATAACGAATTTTGACGGAAAAAATATTTCTGTAGAAACTTTCATATGGGAAATAAAACAAGTTTTAGAGGGACTTAATACTGCAAATAAACAAAGAATGCTCCGATTAATTTTAACTACAAAAATAATAAACGAAGCGCGTACTGCTATTGATGGAATTGAAATTCATACTGCAGAAGATATGTTTACTGTATTAAGAAATGAATTTGGAACAGTAAAGAATTATGATCTTATGACACTTGAAAGAAGTCGAATCAGCCAAGGTCGTCAATGCGTTAATGATTATACTAAACGATTTATCAGAACACACCGCGATGTGAAACGCGCACTTATAAACGATTCTTCAATCTCCGCGGATGATAGAAAAACTTTGATTGCAAACGAGGATAGAATTGTTCTACCACAGTATATAAGGGGATTGGATCCAAAATTACGTGTTAGAATTCAGGAAATGAGACCACAAAGTATTAAAGAGGCACAAGATTTTGCTATGGAATTAGAAAGGGAAGATGAGATAACACAAGAGTTTGATAAATAGAACGGATGTAGTAGTGGTAACAGTAACCGGCGCGAAGCGACAGCTGTAAACCAACGCGTCAAGCAAACAGAACAACGAAATAGGCGTAACGAAAGGATGGTGGTGACGGATATAAACAAATCCTGTTATAATTGTGGATCAAATGGTCACTTTATTAGAGATTGTCCAAAACCACGCGTAAAGAATTAAAATTTTTATGCGCGCGAGAATTTGGGCAAACCACCAGATCAGATAAAGTATACAGTATCTCATCATAGCGAACCGAACTCGCAACGTTGCACATCAAATTGGGAAAACAACGACACGGAAAATTCCTCGCAGACACCGGAGCAACAGTAAGCGTAATTAAAGAAACTCCGGCAAAAGTTTTACCGTTTAGAAGAAAAATTAATCGACTACAAGGCATACAATCGGGCGATATAATCTCTGAAAGAGAGGCATGCGTTGATATTGAAGATCGTGAACATGTTTTTGTAATAGCTAAGGACAATTTTCCAATAGAAGAGGATGGTATTGTAGGAATGCCGTTTCTAGAAAAGGAACGAGCTATTATAGACACGAGCAATAAAAAGATAATCTTTAGATGAGAACAGCGAAAAGAAAGAGTATTGCAAATTAAACTAAATCCTAATAGAAGCGAATTATTATTAAAGTGCAGTAGATTGAATCACATTCTCGATGAAAAAGCCAAAGAAGATATTTGGAGTATAATTAATCAATATCAGGATATATTTTATTTAGCAGGAGATCTATTACCATGTACACGTTTAACAGAACACAATATGGAAACACATGATGAAAAATCAATTAATATAAAGCAGTATAGATATCCACTAATACATCAACAAGAAATTAACCAACAAATAACAGATATGTCAAAAAAGGGTATAACTTAGGAAAGTACATCTCCCTATAACTCCCCTTTGTGGGTTGTTCCAAAAAAGAATGATGCTAGCGGAAAGAAAAAGTGGCGAATAGTAATAGACTTTCGACAGCTGAATAACAAAACAGATCAAGATGCATATCCATTACCTAACATCGAGGAAATTTTGGACCAATTGGGAAGAGCCCGTTATTTCAGCGCCTTTGACTTAGCTAGTAGGTTCCATCAGATACCCATGGGAAAAAATAGCAAAAAGAAAACTGCTTTTTCGACCCCGAACGGGCATTTTGAGTTTAATAGGATGCCATTTGGCCTGAAAAATGCACCCTCGAGTTTTCAAAGAATGATGAAACACGCTTTACGTGGCATTATTGGTCATGGATGCTTTGTATATTTGAACGATATCTTTGTTTACGGTGAAAATTTCGAGCAACATAACGAAAGACTTAAAATTCTTTTTAAACGTATTTTAGAATTGGGATTGAAACTTCAACCAGACAAATGCGAATACCTTAGACCTGAACTACAATATTTAGGTCATGTGATTACCGAAATAGGTGTTAGACCAAATCCCGAAAAATTGAAAGCTGTAAGAGAATTTCCCACACCAAAGAATGCAAAAAACATTAAACAATTTTTAGGGCTATCTGGATACTATAGACGTTTTATAAAAGATTTTAATAAAAAGGCTAAACCATTAACTATATTATTAAAAAAGGGGGCTATATTTGAATTTGGAATAGACCAACAAGCCGTTTTTGAAACATTGAAAAATGAGTTATGCAGCGAACCTTTGTTACAATACCCTGATTTTTCAAGAGAATTTATTTTATCCATCGACGCAAGCAACGATGCGATTGGTGCTATACTCTCACAGGGAAAAATAGGAGAAGACAAGCCGATCGCTTATGCGAGTCGAACACTCGACTCCGCAGAAAAGAACTATAGTGTTACGCAAAAAGAATTGTTAGCAATTAAATGGGCAGTAAAGCATTTCAGACCCTATCTATATGGTAGGAGATTTAAAATTGTTACAGATCACCAACCGTTGAGATGGTTGATGAATAACAAAGATCCTAGTTCACGGCTTATGAGATGGCGTATCGCCTTGGAAGAATATGATTACGAGATTGTCTACAAGAAGGGTAGTTTAAACAGCAACGCAGACGCATTGTCTCGAAATCCTGTTTTGATGATAGAAGGAGCACCCTTGCAGAAATGGGGTAAGAATATCGAATTCGTTTTAGACGTCCCAGAAACATCGATACCAGTAGATGTAAGTTATGCTGATGAACCAGGTATATTGTATAATAATGATGAAGATCTTGTTAATGTAATAATTTGTTTTACCGGACGCGAAACTTTGGAATATTATCATGATAGCCTGGAAGAGGTACGAAATGTTGCAATAGCACATGAAATAGATGAACTTGCTATAGACATTGCTGATTTACAGAGAATTTTCCGAGGACAAACGCAAAATTTAAAAAGCATAATACAAGGATTATTTAGAGGATCTGATACGAAAGTTTATCTTAGAGCAAAACCAATAAGAATCCCAGAAACTCAAGAAGAAATACAACAAGTACTAATGGAAAATCATAATACAACAATAAAAGGACATGGAGAATATAAACGAACCTTACGACGCATAGTTACAAATTATCAATGGTCGAACATGTATAATGATATATTAAATTATGTGAAATCTTGCAAGGAGTGCCAAAGACAAAAGACCAACAGGAAACCCACAAGAATGCCTCTATGCATAACGGATACACCTGAACATTTCAATGATAAGATTGCTGTTGACGTTGTAGGACCACTACAAGAAACAAGTAAAGGAAAGAGATATATACTCACTATACAAGACCAATTAACTAAGTATCTAATGGCAAGGGCTATGAAAGACCAAAAAACATCAACGATCGTTGAAACCTTCGTAAAATCGTATATCAGTATTTTTGGACCACCAAAGAACATTCTGACGGACAATGGTACAAATTTCACGGGGCAATTAATGAAAGAGTTTAATGATTGGATGAAAATGAAACATATAACTACCACAGCATTTCACCCGGAGAGTAACGATTCATTAGAACGGAGTCATTATGTGATAAAAGAATACCTGAAGACAACTGCAGAAGATCTGATTAATTGGGACGATTATGTAGAGATGGCTTGTTATAGCTACAACTCCGCAACCCATGAAGCAACTGGATACACATCATATAAATTAGTATATGGAATCAAGCCTCGTAATCTTGCGAGTACGGACAAATTAGTTGCTAAGACTTACTCTGAGTATATAGAGGAATTGAAAAGAAGAACTGAACGTATTGTGAAAACTGCGAGACAACAAATTAGTGCCTCTAAGGAAGAGGTTAAAGAAAGATACGATAGGTTTAGTAGACCGGCAGAATTTAAACCGGGAGATTTCGTTTGGATGATAAGGGAGACTGGAGATAAAAGTTCTGGTTTGTATATTCCATACGAGGGTCCTTATGAGATAATAGATAAGGAAGGAGATTGTCACGGACTATTCCACCGCTGTCACCAAATTTATGTCACGGACTATCCGTGACTGCTGTTACCAAATTTATGTCGCGGACTATCCGCGACTGTCGAAGTTAAGTCGCGGTTTCGCGTCTTTCCGATTTATTTACCGAGATTTTAAGATAAAAATAATTACGATTTCGGGTCAAGCGTGTCTACGCGACACTCCCCTGGGATGAGGCAAATTTACTAATCTTGGGCGAATTTTGAATGTTGAGGAAGGATGTCAACAAAATTTTCTTTCGGAATAAAGACTTTTATTCATTTTTCTAACTCGAGGTGAAAGGCTTAAATTCGAGTTCCTATCCACTGCGAAGTTTACGATTGAATTTACTTCTCATCAAACTGACTCTTGGTCTTCTCGGTTACACCGATACGCAGTCGAGTGCGCCTCAGTCTTTTTGGAGATGACTTTGAGCCAGGACAGATCGGTTTGGTTCCAGATACTTGTATACTCTCCGATACGCAGTCGAGTGCGCCGCAGGCAGTCCACAGCTATCGTAATGTCCACTACTTGATGGAAAAAAATTCGATTAAGAATACTTACACAATATGATTGAATCTTACTCGGTAAAATTTAAACGCAGGGAGATCGAGACTATCGCGAACCGTGGTGTAAACTCGTATATTGATAATCTGACTGTGCGCCGTGGTCAAAAGTACTCCGTTATATAAGGATAGGGTTTTGCCCCTTCCTAATGGAAGAATGACGACGGCATCATAGATTTCGGTTTTGTCTTGGGTTTCTCAGAATTCGTGATGTTGTCAAAGAGTTAATGTTTTCGCGCATCTTCTCTCCGTTTCCTGGTATGATTGGGGTACTGTTTCGCAGCTTTGACTCGCAGCCGCCCGGTGTCGATAATTTAGATTGTTTGGTCTCTTTATCTCCTCTTTCACAGGCGTAGGGACGGTGCACGTAACAAGATGTAAATTACATAATTAGGAAAAAGAACAAAGATATCGTTGTGCATGCCAATCGATTAAGATATGCTAATATGAATTTGTTTCAGGATAATGATAGCCCTACTGGGCTTGAGTAAGATTAAAAGTTCAGAAGTAAAATATTTTTCTCAACTACCTAATTTTTTCTTTGAAGATCTGGGATATACTAGACCTTACCACGAGGACTGGAAATTTGTTACTTACATTAACTTGGACGAGTTATTTGAGACGAGTATATTGAGATAAATATAGAAGAATAGAGTCATGCAGTAGAGTCACTAACTAATAGCGTTTTGGCAGCGCTTTCAGGTCAAATTAATCCTCAATTACTGGAACCAACGGATCTTAAAAGAACTTTGGAGCATATGAGTAGTGTTATAGGTATATTCTCGTATGCCCTTGCCCGTCGATGAGACACACTTCTTTGAATATTTAAAAATAAGCGAAATATCAATTGCCGTGTTTAAAAACAAATTAATATTCGAAATTAGACTCCCTTTAGTGGAACCAGACGACTACAATACTTATAGGATTATACCTTTGCCTCAAGAAGTAAAGGCTAACATATTTCAATATATAACTGCTCCACATGACCATGTATTTGTCAATAAAGATCACTTAGTATACACACCCACAGATCAATTATTCTTGCAAAACTGTAAACGTGTAAAAACTTATCGCATATGTAAAAGGTTACTTCCGAAATACTTCGTTATAGAACAAGAGCCATGTTTAAATGTCGTTATGAATGCGCCGTATAAAGATCAGAATGAGTTTTGTCAATATGCCCTAGTTAACATAAAAAGAACAGCTTGGATACAATTATTAGATAATCATAGATGGATATTTGTAGCACCTGTTACCGAAACTGTGCGTGTAAATTGTAAAGAAGGAATCTTGGAAGTTTTGGCAGAGAAAGTAGGATTGTTAACTCTAAAGCCTGGTTGTTTAGCGACTACTGCAGACGTTGCGTTGTATTCAGAGGAAACTATACAAACATTACCAAAACGACATTACAAAAGTCCTTTTTCATATAAATTTAATGAAAGCACATTTAAAGAACCTAGTTTCAATCTTAGTCTAGTTCAAATACTCAGATACATACAAATTCATTGATGTTAAAAGGTGTTGGTAAACAATTGGACCAAATAGAATTAGAAGCAGAAAATATTGGAAAGCATGAGCGAGCACTGACAAGTCTAGAGACAACTTGGTTTTGGTTAAAATATATCGGCATAGGGTTCTGTATACTTGTTTTATTGACTATATTATTGAAACTTGGAATAATACAAGTAATAATGCACTGGTTTATTAAAGAACCATGTACAATAATTTTCAATAATTGTTTTAATTCAGGTGGATGAAATACACAAACAGAAAATTCTGTAAACAGGAAGATGCATTCTCGAACCGATCCGTCAAACGAAATGATTGCTATACAGTGTCTGCCTCCCTCTACTATAAATAAAAGAAGAAAAAGGGCTCGAGAATGCATTTCTGTTGTATTGGATGATTTACTGTAAAATTTTGTGGTAAACATGAAAAGAATACCCCAAAATTTCATCTGAGTTGGGGGGTGTTAGGTACTACTGGAACCGCCGGATGTTGAGTATTGAATATCATTCCGTGAACCACATGCGACAGTTTGTTTAGAGTATTTGGCGACAAACCTTTCTTAGAACAGAAAGACAAAGCCGAATCTGCGCTAAGAGTCTCGCGGATCGGCACTCTCGTCTCGACGACCGAACTGCACAGACGTGCTCATTAAAGTATTATTCAAAGCCCCATTATTTCCTGAATATCCCTGAAATAAAATACATGTGACTCAAAGTAGCGAGCACATTATTCACTTGTACGTTACTACGGCATAACAGTAAACAGAGTGAAGTCAATTCGTCTGGCAAACGAATACATAACCTTTACCTTTCAACCTGAACTACAGCATAAAGATTTACATAATGATCTGTTTAATTTAAACAGGATAAAGAATGCATGTAGGTCAGTGTCCAAAGAGGTCAATTTAGAAATATTTTCATAACTTTACCAACAGAGATGATTCTCCTTTATTTCGATAAGGAAAATAATTTAGTATTCAATGAGATATACTTGGAAGAGGAAAATATAACTTTATACCAGCTACAGCAGAAATTCACCAAGAAGATTTGGTATCATTAGTAAAAAATTTGTCACTTTATATAAATGAAAGTGATAATAAAGAACCGAATTTAAGCCATATTCAGAAGGATTTTGTATTAGATAAATTCACAGGCAAGCAAAATGCCAATGAATGGATGAATTTTTTGGAACAAGAACGTGTAAAAAATAAAATAGGTTCTGATGAAAAAAAAATTCGAGTATTACGTTTGTTTGTAGAAGACAATGCAAAAGAATGGTATTCGGCAAACATAGCAAAATTGAGAATAGATAGTGATTGGACAGATTGAAAAAAATCATTCATGGAAACGTATGCTGATAAAAGTTGAAGATTTGTCCATTATGCAAACTCGTATAAATGGATCAGCAAATCATTTCTAGATTATGCATTTCAAAAATAAAATCTGCTGCTCGAAACAGAGCCAAAAATATCAGTTTGTTCGAGAATAAATCATATAATAATTGGGTCACCAACATACGTGCAGGATAAACTAGACAAAGAGGAAATATCAACAACAGAAAGATTAATGAACTAGTTAAGAAGATACGCGCAATCCCCGATAAAAGGGCCAAAACGTGAAAAACAAGAAATAAAAAAAGTGCCGATGAAAGCAGGGGAAAGAACACCATGTGGGATATGTGAATCTTAAGGAAAATATAATCGTTACCATCCAGCAGAATTGTGGTGGAACAAACGTGAAGGTTATGGACAGACAAATGTCAGTGCAATTGAATTAGAGCTAGACAAAGAAATAGAAAATAAACAGACAAAAAACGAGTAAGTACACCACTAATCAGGATTACAGTTATGTTGGATAACAAAAAGGAAGTAGCAACAGTATATGATAGTGGCTCTAACATAACAGTAATAAGTGAAAAAGTGATAAGAGAGCTAAGAAAATCGGTTTCAAAAAGTAAAGAATTACTACACATGATTAGTGGTGTGCAAGGTAATGTAAAGAAAACTAAAATGACAATAAGAATAAATAAAATGGAGCATCAGGTACAAGTCTATGTAGTAAAAAATTTTAATTATATTAAATACTTTGAGGGTATGGATAATATGTTTCGGGAGTATTACGGAAAATGCGAGATATGCATACAGAACAAATCGAGACCTAATCGTCAAATTGGTTTATTATCGCAGTTGGGACCGGCAAAACAGCCATATGAGATTATGTCATCAGATACGGTAGGAGTACGGTGGGTAACAGATCAACAAAGAAATATTTGCATCTTCTAGGTGATCATTTCACTCGCCATGTTTTCACAAGTGCTTCAAAGGGACAAAGCTCAAAAGATTTTATAAAACTGCTTCAGCCTATAGTCATAAATAATAGAATTAATATATTATTGACAGATCAATATGCAGCGATTAAATCAGGAGAATTTCAGGATTTCTTACGGACTCATGGAATCACCATTATCTACACAGCAGTAGACTGTCCAGCATCGAACGGTCTAAAGGAAAGGCTCAATCAAACGTTAATAAACAGAATATAATGTAAGATAAGGGAAAAGCCAGGTAAAACATGGCCGACGGTGCGGACAGAATGCACAAGGGAATACAATCAATCCATTCATAGTGTAACAAAATTTGCACCGGAATATCTCTTGACAGGAAAATATTCCAGAATAGTACCTATCGAACTGGAAATTAAACGAGCTTTAAATGAAGATCGACAAACAGCAATTAAAAATTCACAAGACAATCATCTAAAAAATAAGACAAGAATTAATCAAGGGAGAAAATAAGTGAAATTTAAGGTAGATGATTATGTTTATATTGAAAACGGAGAGAAATTAAACAGAAACAAATTAGACCCAATACGTTGTGGACTGTATAGAATTAAGGAACGAATATCATAATAGGGGAATGAATATCATCTATACAGAATAAACCTGAAAACTAATAGCCTGTAGACAAAGTCGCCCCCTTTAAATATCTTAGGATGGAGGATGTAAACGGGGAAACTTTCTGTTTAGCATGAATCTATTGGCATGATTGATTTCGAAAGTAAACTGACGGATTTGAAAAACAACCTTCGTATTTTTAGTAATGCACGTAGTTCATTCTATACAATTTGATCTCTGTAATTTTCACCACCTAAATTGACGACTTGAAAACCAATTTTCATAGGTAAGATTGTATATTGATTTTTGTTGTATTTTATATTCTCATTTAATTTATGTAAATAAATTTCATAGAATGCAAAAGTTTTTTCTCGAAGGACATTTTTTCCATGTTTAAGGCTAATGCCCTCATTTTCCATCTCTTTATACTGCCAATAACTCTTATTAGGTTTCGTAATGCCATATTTGCCAATTTTTATGAACAATGCAACAATATATATCAATATATATTGTACCGGGCATGATTATAAATTTAAGCGCAGTTTGTAAATCGCGCGCATATTGAGCGTAAAATCGGTAAATCAGGTCCAGCCGGTCTCTGCCACTTGGCACCTCCACGATCGCATTCCAGCTTCTCCTTGCCCCCCTTTAGGGTTCGAAGAACAAATTATTGATTCGATCTGTACATTATACATTTCTGCGGAGTTTGTAAATAGCGCGTATGTCGATCACAGAGTCTATGAAGCTGGACCAATTGGCCACAGCCGCCTGACACCGCCACGGTCGCATTCCAGCTTCTTGCCCCCCTTCAAGGGTCATGGAACAAATTATTGATTTGGTCTGTATGTCGATCATAAAGTCAATATATCGCTAGCCAATCCATGCCATCTGTGCACCTCCACGGTTGTATTCCAGCTTCTCCTTGCTCCTCTTCAGGGGTCCTGGAACAAATAAATGATTTAGCGTGTATATAAGATGTCGGAAAAGTACGGGATTAGCCAGACGCTAGCTTACCAAGCTTTGGCACTATTCAATTGCCGCGGGCTCGTTTCCCTGGAGCTTCTAAATTTCTCCACCTGAGGCCTCCAAAGTACACTCGAAGTTTGCTAATGCGTCTTGCAGATCTGTAATTATTAGATTCAAGGTTTCTCGATTGCCAAGTTTCGATAATGCTCGATAGTCAAATTCGAGAGATGATTCGAGGATAGGTGAACTAGCTTTGATCGGAATCGCGGACAGTGTTACATAAAACTTGGTTGGTGCCTGTAGAAATTTCACTTTCGTTATTCATTGTTAGAGCCCAAGAAAGGTAAGAGCGTGGTTAACAATTGTTATATTCTCTTTTCTCGTTCTCGAATAGAAAAGAGAAGAAGGAAAAAAAGGTAAGATAATTGTGCGACTTCTATAATATAACTGGAGAAATTATATACCAGTTTGGAAATATTTCAGCTTTTTCTTTTAACGATTTATCCTCTGGGTTTTATAGATTTTTATGCTGTGGATATACCATAATGTATATCCCTTTATATTTTTTCCCCCGATATTATATTATTATACTTAATTACATATGCTTAATGCTTGTGTGTGAGTGTGTGTGTGTGTGTGCGTGCAATTTTCTTTTTTTATCAGCTAAGATTAATTAATACTATGTCGGAAAAACAGAATTTCTACTGAATAATGAAAACATAACTCACAGATTTAATTGTTTTTATATACATCTTTCATAGCACATTTTTTCATTTATATATATGTTTGAAATAATAGTAATTAATGTATAACATACTTTAATTGTTGTGTGCTAAGCGGAATTTTTCTTTTCATATTACATGTTTAAAAATGTCTTTCTCGTCTTTAATTTATAGAATTCAATTGACTTTTATTCTTGGTTTTATAAGTAAAATAAGGTCATCAATATATTTGAAGTTATTTACTATTGATAACCATAAAGGCAGCACAATTGTGCCATAAAGTATTTTTCAATACAGAATTAAGGAAGTACGACCATGCAGTCTAGCATTTTTCGACTTATAAGAAAAGAAGTAGAATTATGTGGTAGAGCTACGGTGGTATAGTGGATAAAAGTTAGATTATCTACATGGGTGATACAGGTTTGAATCCCGCCCATCACCTCTGGTTTCTCAATGTGATATATATACTATAGCTCTGGTGGTTTAGAACTCACTTTAAACAGTGGGTCTTAGGCCAAATGACCTTAGCATTCAATGCTAAAAATGAATTTAAAAAAAAAAGTTATGTGCTATATCAATTTCTGATTGGATATCGCAAATTAGTGTCATTGAAATGTATAAAGACAGTTGTTAAAATCAATGATGTATATAAATTTAATAACATTTTCACGATAATTATCCATATTTCTATCAAATATCATTTTTTCTTTTTAGCACATGTATTCTTTGTCTAGGCATGTGTAGACAAAAAATCTATAATATAAATATGATTCGGAAACGTAACTTGTTTTTCTTTTTATTAGTCTCTATCTTTCTTAAAAAATGTGTGTAATATTGGTTTTTGTATGTACTTGCGTGAAAAATCTGTTACTATATATTTCATGCTTATAATATTTGTTATAGAATTTTGTTTAACGTTTTTCTTTTATTGATTACTATGTAGTCTGTAATAACATACAATTAATGATTTAGTTTCATACAAATTTACAATTTTGTTGTATTATCACGAACATAATTGTTGTTTCTTAAATACATTAAATTTAAGTAATTTATATTTAATGTTATTCCATGAATAGTATATAAACTATTACAATATTATTTAGAACTTTTTAAAAAATAAAATAGGATCGAGAAAGTAAGAATTTTTAACAAGCAAAATGATCAGTAGTCATGGGTAAACACTGACCGTATTCAGGAAATGAGTAGTGCTTACGGGTGACCATCATGAATTCATTGACAAAGAAATGATGATTGCAATGGTTTTAATAGATTGAATGATGGTTATAGGTGACAATTGCAGCTCCATGAAGAAAGCATACATACATATTGAACCAATTCGTTTTTTGCCTCCTGAATTGGAGCAAGGAGAAATTGGAATACAACTATGGCAGTGTCAGGCAGTTGAGTCCTATCGATCCAGATTTATATGATTTCTATGATAGACACGCGCTGTATTTACAAACCGCACAGAAAGGTATAATTATGATTGTTACTAAACGTATTAACATTTATTTGTATTATTCATAGACATGTGCAAATATAACATTTATAGTGCTTAATAGAACTTATTCCTAGTCCAAGAAGGTGGGAAAAGAACAAATTATCTTTTAAAATTGAAGAAATGTTCTTTAAGAAGAAACTTTTGCATCAGAATTTCTGCATTCGTAACATTTATTAATTGAATGAATTAAATAAAGTAATTGTATGAGGACTTATTAATTGATTCTTTCCCGAGCTATAATGCACTTTTCGAAATATGAAATGGTTCTTTTCAGAGTTATGGTACAATTCTTGTCTGAACCATAATTTATTTTACATTGAAACAACCGGTCAAGCAATTAATGTTACAGGGTCGTTATACGTAATAATTTTGATGAAAAAGTTTCTTTTAAAGCACATTTTTTCAATATTAAAAGATATTTTGTTCTTATCCCACCTTCTTGGATTAGCAATAAGTTATATTAGGCTCTATGATGTTGTATTTGCACATTTCCATGAATAGTACAATTAAATATGTCAATTTGTATTGTAACAACCATAAGTGTACATTTCTGCACAGTTTGTAAATAGTGCGTGTGTCAATCATAGAGTCTATAAATCTAAACTAATTGGCCCCAGCTACCTGACACCACCACGGTTGTATTCCAGTTTCTCCTTGCTCCCCTGCAGGGGTCAAGGAAAAAATTAATGATTCAGTGCGTACACACATGATGTTGTTCATAAAAGCCTGTAAATATTTTAGAGGGTAGATTTACATGGTACTCCTGTAACACAGTTCAAAGATTAGAAATAACGCTTGTACAATACATTATTCTAGAATATAGATGCACTTTAAAATGGTTTAAAAGTTACAAAAAACCCTGCACAAAATTGAATATAAAATTAATTTTTAAGAGCAGAACATTTATCAATAAAAATTTTTCATTAAATGTATATTAGTTTGTACATAGAATTTTTTAATATAATAAAATTTCAAATCCATTTCTTTCATACGGTATTGAATACATTTTAAAAGAGTAAGAGCACTTCTGTTCTCATTGGATTTTCAAATGCAGTAACATGACTACTTATATGATAAATAGAAATATAGTTTTATTAACAATAATTTCAAGTACAAACTCATATAACTCATGCATATGTTAATGATGGTTATTAGTGACAATGATGAAAATATAATTTGATACATATTGATAAGAAATAGATGTTATGACTTCTAGCGATCCACTTGCTTGAGTAATAATAAAAGTGTGTAAGTGGTCCTTGCAATCACATATTCCTATGTAGAATGGAATTATGGGAAGAATGAAGTAGAATCAATTTGTTGCTTGGATAAAGTTTTTGTTTGTTTTTGATACCTAGGGATTGCAATACCGGTATACTGGAATACCGAATACCGGTATTTTGAGCCATTTGTACAATTTTGTAATACCGGTATTTACAAGTTTAAATACCGTTTTTTCGGCACTTGCTAGAAATTTTTTAAATTGTCCCCACTACATGTTCAGAAGTCGCCAACATAGCGAAATAGTATACATTTTTGTTTTTATGTCTCCCTAATGGGCAAAATTAATTAGACTGTGAATATAAAGTTACATCGTACAGTCTAAAGAAGTGATACAATATGTGAATCATCCAAGGAGGCAGGCCAAAACTGTCCTATTACAGCTCAGAGCGATACTGCACATGCGCAGAATTTATAGTCTGATATTCGTATCTGTGAAAACAAGGTTGTACTTGTGAAAAAAGTGCGTAATATTGCAAATGATTTTGATATTTTTTAAATTGGTGAGTTTGTTATTCACATTGTATTTACCTATCATACTTTAGGGTTAAAAATATTCTTCGGATTTATTATATACCCATAATTAATAAACCCATAATGATGAATAAGATTAACTTTAAAGAATGTAAAAAATCTGTTGATAATACTTTGGTTTGGTTTCACTATGTATATGATGAAAAGAATATGGTGGCACAATGTAAAAAATGTTCAAGAGATATTAAAGTGAATGGAGGAAGTACAAGCGAACTCAATACACATTTAAAAATAAAACATGATATAAATTTGTTGAAGAGGAAAGTATTTTATTGCGATGAAGATACAAATTTAAGCACAGTTTCTAAGCCCAAGCCATCACAGACTTTAGATTATTTTGAAAAAAAAAAAAAAATTTCGATGAAATTATAAGTAAAATGACAGCATTAGATGGTTTGCTATTTCGAGTGTTTTGCACTTCTACTGAATTCAGATCTGCCAGTTGTTTTAATTCGACGATTAATGCTATAAGAAGAACTGTTATAAACAACAGTAATGGTATTCGCAATTCTTTGAAACACGAGTTAAAACAATTAAAAGTAATGATGAAAAATTTAGTCTAATCGCATTTGATGAATGGACAAGTGTAAGAAATAGACGTTATTTGAATACAAATATTTATTCCGAAAAAAAATTAAACCGGTATTCCGGTATTAAAATCTAAAAAATACTGAATAGCGGTATTGAACTTTTGGTCCAATATTGCAATCCCTAGTGATATCTCTTCAGGTGGATTAAGGTGTCTACAATAATTTGACAAAAAATGCAACAATTAATATAAAAATTAAAATGATAATATGATGTACAGTTTGCAGAAAATAGAAAATAGGGCCAGTGTAAAAGGAAAAAACATAATTTTATGATAATGTGATGGATGAAGTGTGATGTAGGTTTAAAAGTAAATTATTGTTGCATCGGAGTACTGCATGAATAAATACATGGTTATTAACAATAAATAATTTGAGGTAGTTGCGAATCATTTACCAGAGAGCTAATGGAATGCAAGAATTTGATTTCAGCAAGAGTTAAACCAGAGAAGCAAGAGGTCTTACCTTTGATTTGCAAAAATGATTGTTTCATTAAACGAGACTCGTATTAATAGTATGAAATTGAAGTTTATGCAATGTCATTGTTGTTTATTATTCGAATGGTAAACGAATAGACTTCTGTGTCAGCTGTCGAGGAAAATTAAAGCAATTATGGCTGAAATGTATGTATCAAAAAGAAGAAACTTTGGGTTATTAAGTGCTTAGAGGATAGGGTAATATTCTTGCCGGATACTAACTTCTATAATGAAAATTTAGATTTTGTCAGATACATTTTACAAACCAATACCTGTTTCAAACATATTATTCATTATACCATAAGAAAATTACAAAATAGATTCTATTATCAAATTAATCATTCTGACAATAAGCTTGATGCTATCTTCAAATATGCTCAAGTTTCTTTTTTTGGTCCTATTTCAGATACAATAGATAGGTTATTCAAATAATATAATTACAGAGCAGCCTTTATTCCAGTTAATCAAATAAATAACAGCATTACTTTTGGTGAAGACTGCAAAAATAAAAACATAAGCAATATTGTTTATAAAATCAAATATGTAAATTGTAAAAACAGCTATATTAGACAATCCAAATGTCACCTGAACATTTGGATACAAAAATATGTTTACAGTCTCTGAAATAATATAACAGTTATCGTCCAGCACTACAATCAATTTAAACAATTTCAATTTTCAAAATGCAGATGTGTAAATTACAAACTGTGTTATTTCAAAAATTTAATGATAACATGTTATATATTAAAACTGAACCTAAACACTTAAATTTGCACGCAAATATAGAGAATCTCAACTCTGTTTACAATAATTTTTTAGATTATTTAAAAACATTCCAAAATTAATAATGATCAAATACCATCACATTCACATTTGCATTTTATTCTTACATTTGCACATTATTTTTTCTTTTGAGGATGTTGAAAATGATCTCAGCCAAAGTTACTTTGACTATTCTTAATGGCTAACACCTAAGTCTATGCAAATCCTTGAATCTCATACTATTAATAAAAGTTGCCTTTAACAAAACAACCGTTTTTTGCAAATCGAATGTGGGTTTTTTTCTTTTCTGGTTTGATTTTTGCTGAACTCAGATTTTTACGCTACTTTATTTCTCTGGTAAATTATTCACAACTATGAGATCACTTATTGTTAATAACCTTGTATCTATTCATATACTACCCCGATGGAACATAATATTCACATAATATACACCAATCTTTGTCACATAATATATACAAATATTAAAATTATAAAAACTCATTACATATATAAATAAAGACCAAGACTGAGTTACAAATTTTGCCTGTTTTGCTTCATCAATGATTTTTGGTAAATGACTGTCCGAGAATATATTTTGTCATTTAAAAAATAAATAAAATAAAAATAAGCAATTGTTGGTAATATTCTTCTGTTTTGCTTCATCAATGATTTTTGGTAAATGACTGTCCGAGAAAATATTTTGTCATTTAAAAAATAAACAAAATGAAAATAAGCAATTATTGGTAATATTCATTTTTTATAAAACTCAACTCCATTTATGATACTTAAATTTCAAATAAATATATATTCTATCATTTACTAAAGGTTCTGGTTCCGTTTCTTCATGCATTAATTCAGCTTCTTCAAGTTTTTGTTCAGAATCTGAACTGTGCAACCTTGCCAGTTCAAAAGAACTATCATCAACTTCATCACCACTTGACAAACATTCATTGTTTTTCAAAAAATCATGAATAATATTTTTTGGATCTGTTAAGTTAGAATACTTTTTAGATGTTGGATCAGATTGACGCATCACAATTTTAAGGAGAAATAACACCACGTTTTTGTGATGAACATAAACTAATTAGTGTTAGCTGTTCAGCAGTTTTGTTTAAAGGTCAACCAATGGACAAGTTGAAAGCTAACTCAGTCTAGTCGAGACAACTATTCATAAATGTTCTTGGGGCATATTAAACCAACATTCCCACTGCCATGTTAATATTACCATATATGCTACAGACGGACTCATTAATTTGTTTTCGACCCTTGAAGGGGAACAAGGAGAAGCTGGAATGCGATCATGGAGGTACCAAGTGGCAGGGATCGGCTGAACCTGGTTTACCGATTCTACGCTCGACATACGTGCGATTTACAAACTGCGCAGAACTCATTGCCGGCGTAATACATATTGATGTACATTGTAGCATTGTTTATAAAAAGTGGTGAATATGATATTATGAAACCTAATATAAGTTATTGGCAATATAAGGAGATGAAAAATGAGAGTATTAGCTTTAAACATTGAAAAAATGTCCTTCGAGAAGAAACTTTTGCATCTTAATTACTTTGTATGTCTTCCTAACATCAGTTGCTGCGCCAATTACTCCAACAAAGCAACTAAGATGCAAAAGTTTCTTCTCGAAGGACATTTATTTAATGTTTAAAACTGATACCCTCACTTTCCATCTCCTTATACTGTCAATAAGTTATATTAGATTTCGTAATATCATATTCTCCAGTTTTTGTGAACAATGCTACAATGTACATCAATATGTATTACACCAACTGTGGTTATAAGTTTCTGCGCAGTTTGTAAATCACGTGCATATTGAGCATAGAATCGATAAACTAGGTCTAGCTGGTCCCTGCCACTTGGCAGCGCGCGCGCTATTTACAAACTGCGCAAAATGTATAACTATGGTTGTTACAATACACATTGACATATATAATTGTATTATTCATAGCCTAATATAACTTATTGCTGGTCCAAGAAGGTGGGAAAAGAACGTATTATCTTTTAAAATCGAAAAAATGTTCTTTAAGAAGAATTTTTTGCATCAGAATTATCACGTATAACGATTCCGCAACATTTATTGACTACAAGGACTAAATAAAGCAGTTATGCAAGGACTGATTATTAATCATTTCTTTTCAGAGCTATAGTGTACTTTTTCAGAGTTGTAAAAGCAGTTCTTTTAAGGGTTAATGCACAGTTCTTGACTAAACTACAATTTATTTTACATTGGAACAATTAGTTGAGCAATTAATATTACGAAATCGTTATATGTAATAATTCTGATGCAAAAGTTTCTTCTTAAAAGATATTTTTTCAATTTTAAAATATAATTTGTTCTTCTTCTACCTTCTTGGACTAGCAATAAATTATATTATATTCTATAATGTTGTATTTGCACGTTTCTATGAATGATACAATTAAATATATCAATGTGTATCGTAACAAGCATAATTATACATTTCTCCGCAGTTTGTAAATAACACGCAGGTCGATCATCAAGTCTGTAGATCTGAACTAATTATTCCCTACCGTGTGGCACTACCAAGATTGTATTCCAACTTCTAGCTCCTCTTCACAGGTCAGCAAATAAATTAATGATTCCCTGTGTTCATATATTTTTAAATTACAGAAAATTACTGAAAATGTTTTAAATGCTGTTTCCTATCTCGAAATATACTATTGTATGTCTTAATACATTATGAACTATTTAATATTTAGAAATAATATCCATTGATATAAAGCATGTCAAACTTGGAACAATTTATACTTTATTTTTATGAATTTAGTATTGGTCTTAAATTAACAAAGTTATTAGATAGGGGAATTACAGTGATGTGATTGATAGAGGTGTACACAAATCACTGCACAAATTACTACGTGAAAATCTAAGGTTTGTATTCAGTTTGCCACCTCTAAATAATTTTCCTTCAGACGCATTTTGTAATCCGGGTGATTTGAAATCTATTTTAAAATTTCAGTTTTTAGGCTAAATCGCTTTTGCACTTACCACCAAAAATTGAAACAATAAAAGATAAACATGCTGTAATCATCTGCTGAAATGATGGATATGCATTTCCTGTATGTCACATCAAAGTTTTCGATATTATAAAAAATGCTTCTTTTGTTTTATAAGTAAAAAATAGAATGACATTTTTTCTTTTACATTATGCTATTAAATTATGTATTTAGTTAACGGAAGACTGAAGATAAAGACTACAGTATTTGATAGGTTAAGTTTCATGTTTGTAGGAACATGTGCTTGTAGAGAGCGAAAAGTACTTTTGAGATAACCTATTCATGGATCAGGCTAAAATTTACTAAATTGTGCAATAATGTATCCTAAAGGACAAAATGGACACTCAGAACATTTTTGTGAATTACTTATAATTCAAAAACTATTGTATATAGTACATATCCTTTTATGAAATTTTTTACTTATAATGCCATACAGCTTTACCCTCTTAAGTACCAACATGCGTTCTTTAATTTTCTCGTATATGTATGTATGTATATATTACGATCAAAGTGAATAATTTGTTAAATTTGATTACATTTACCGGTAATTGTTAATAATTCCTTGCTATTTTCATAAATGTGAATCATTTCTCTTATTATTTTGTTTCGTTCTCCATAATTGATTGTAATGTGAATTTTCTAAATAACTTAAAAATTTTCTTTCAGAAAAGTAGGATATATAATCGATTCTCTTTTTTATTTGTAACAGACAGGAGAAGTTTTTTTAAGATTTCCAATTGTGTTAATGTCATACCTTGTAAATCGTTGATATTCTTCTGGCATATTACAGAAATTTTCTTTAATTCTTTTTCATAAACATATACTCTCTATCGTAAACAACTGATTCCCATTTTTTCCCTTTGGTACTTTAATATATCGATTTGATCATTAAGTCCTCTCCCCTTTTTTTAAACTGTCCATCATATTTCCAAACATAATAAACATTCATATGAGTATAACATTTTTAAGACGATAAACTTTGTATCAGTACACAATAAATTAATAATTTATTCCAGGGCACCTTAACCGTTTGAGTGCCAAGCTATAATATTACGCTTTTTCTGTTCTATATCGAAAAGCGCTAGTACTGTAATCTGCAAAGCTGACAATCACGTATGTTTGATTTCTATCGATTCGAGACTTTACGGTTATCATTCAGTCTTAGGTAAATTAAGATAAAATTGGAGTAATATTACAAGTTGTAGGTGTACACTACAGTGTAATTGCGCTCTTTGGCACTTGGACGCAGAACAAGAGAAACGTTATTACGCTACTCAGCAATTTTCGATTGGGAAATAACAGAAGCCATCGCATTCAAACGGTTAAGGGGACCAAGGTAAGCATGGCATATGACCATTGTGGTGTCAGGTGGCATTGTTCAGATTTATAGACTCTGTGATCAGCATAAACATGATTTACAAACTGTGCAGAAATATGTAATTACAATTATTATAATACACACTGGCATATTTAGTTATATTATTCATCAATACATGTGAATACAATATTATAGCACCTATTATAACTTATTGCCAGTACAACAAGGTAAGAAAAGAATGGATTATCTTCCAAAATTAAAAAAATGTATTTTTAGAAGAAACATTTGAGGCAGAGTTATTACATATAACAATTTCATGACATTAATTGATTGAAAGGTTTACAGGTAGTTGTGTCACAGGTAATTGCTTCTTCTCTGAGCTATAATACACTTTTACATGGTTGTGAAATAGTTCTTTTCAGAGTTATGGCACCATTTTTGTCAGAACCAAAATTTATCTTACATTGGAACAATTGATCAAGCGATTAATGTTATAAATTATTATACGTAATAACTTTGACGCAAAAGTTTGTTCTTAAAGCACATTTTATCAATTTTAAAGGATGACGTATTCGTTTTCCATTTTTTTATACTTGCAATGAGTTATATTAGGTTGTATAATGTTGTGTTTGCACGTTTCCACGAATAATACAATTAAATATATCAATGTGTATTATAACAATCCTAATTATACATTTCTGTACAGTTTACAAATCAGCATGCTGACGAATTGGTCTCTGCTACCTCACTTTGCTATGGTCATATTCCAAGTTCTGCTTTTTTTTTTTTTAACTTATTTTTCGGCACCGACTGCTAAGGTGATTTGGCCTAGGATCTACTGTTTAAGGTGGGTTCTGAACCACCAGAGCTACGGTATACATATCACATAGAAAAACCAGAGATGATGGGCGGAATTCGAATTTGGGTCTGCCGTGTGGCAGTCTGAGCCTCTATCAACTACACCACTGTAGCTCCTACCAAGTTCTCCTTGATCCCCTTCAAGGGTCCTGATACAAATTATTGGTGTCTTACGTACACAAACATTCATATGACGCGCAGTACTTTAGTATGCAAAGCATCAGTGCCCTTCGTGCTGCGATGTTGAGTTGTCATGAAAAATTTTCGAATGCTCTTTTCGAATATTTTAAACGCTATCCATGGTGGTCATTGTACATAAAAAGTTGTGTAAGCGCACGTTTACATACATGGCACATCTATGTATATTTATGAATATTTTGTGAATCTGCATATGTACATGACTGCATGCAAATATTCTGATTTTCTTGTGTATACATGACAGGAGGATGGCGAACAAACTGGGCATTTTTTGCGTGAGGCAGATCATCAAAGTACATAGTCGTGGTATGTCAAAGTTACCTGACTCCATTGGTGCACGTGATGTAGTTGGGTATGGATTCAATGGAGTGGCAAATTACATGGATCGATTCGATTTTCCGATGCCTGCGATTCGGTTCAAGGAAAATACACCAGATATTATGGTAATTATTTTTTTTCTCTTTTATTTTTGTATTGTGGGGACTTGCGCATAAATTTCTTTTGATTTTTTTAGTGCAAGAATCTCTTTCAGATTTTTTTAGTTTTTTCTTTATATTATAGAAAGTTCTGTACTTATTTTTAGTATTGGTCACCTGGAATCATTCACTTTAGCCGGGCTCCGCAATACAGGACGGGACGAACTTGGAATATGATTGTCGCAGGTTTGGGTGGTAGGGACCAACTGGTCCTAATTTATCGATCCTATGATTAACACACGCTTAATTTATAAACTTCACAGAAATGTTTAATTATGGTCATTATAACACACATTGACATGTTTAATTGTATTATTCATACGCACGTGCAAAAATAACATTTTGGAATCTAATGTAACTTATTGTCAGTATAAAGAGATGAGGAAGAAGTGGATTATATTTTGAAATTGTAAAGATGTCTTTTAAGAAGAAGATTTTGTGTCAAAGTTATTTCATACAACGATTTCGTAATATTATTTGATTAACTGATTATTCCAATTAAAATAAATTATGGTTCTGAGAAATACCGTGCCATGGCTTCGAAAATAACAGTATTACAACTTTGGAAAAAAAAAGTGCATTACAGTTCTCAAAAGAAGCGAATAATAATTGGTCCATCAACTATGTGCAACTACTTTAATTTTTTCTTGATAGATCTGGTTTACATAATGCCTCTATAAAAAATTTGTGGCATTGTATTGAGAACTTGACATCATTCCTGTTAAAATCACAATTTATTTTCATTGAAATAATCTGTCGCTCAGTGAATGTTATAATGTTATTGTACGAAATAAATTTAAAAGTTTCTTTTGAAAGTACACCTTTTGAAAAGGTGGGCTTTAAGGGATAATGCATTCCTTTCTCATTTGCTTCCATTGACAATTAAGTTATATTATATATTATAATGTTAAATGTTATGATGTTATGTTCCTCGTGTTTTTGTGAATAATACAGTAAAATATGTTAATGTGTATTGTGATGACTGTAGTTATAAATTTCTGCATACTTTGTAAGATGTAGGGTCGATAAATCTGAACAAAGTGGTTACTAATCGTTTGAGTCCATCACAGTTATATTCCATATTTTTCTGTCCCACATTAAAGGATACGAACCAAAAGAATGATTCCAGGTCATCTTTGATCTTGTTTGATATTGAAAGAATTTTTATGCCATTTTCTTTGTAACATAAGAATTTTTGTCTCATTTTTTTAGTGTCGTCTCATTTTTCTATTAGAATAAATTTAATATTTATTATAAGCGTTTTTCTACTTATTTTCCAGTGTTGTATGACTTTTTATATTTTTTTTCCACATTATAAGAAGTTTTGCACTTTTCTTTCGTTTGGAATAATGGAATTTCTAACCCTATTTTCATTTTGTAATGTAACATTGGTGCAAAACATTAGAAGAATTTATTTAGGATGTATATTACTATCATGTATCACAGTTTAGATACTAGTGATAGTGTGCATTTTGTTGCATACATAATGTGTATAGAAATATATGACATTGTTTTGCTTCTTTACATGGCACTTAAGTGCTACATATTGCAATTTACTAGCAAATTTGTGATTCTGTCTTTTCTGGTACGTAACAATACATAGTATGCTTCAAATTGTGAGGCATGTCATTCCATATTTATACATTCAGCATATTTTTTCCTGGAGTTTGATTTTATATTGAAACATGTCTAAGTTAAACCTGTATAACCTGCCAAAAATGGGTGGAATAACAGACGATAAATTTACTGTTTCACTTTTTTCCACCAAGAAAGAAAAATTGTTCTCTTCCATGTTTACAATATCATGCACAAATTGCATTGATCTAAACTATTATTAAAGAGATATAGTTGATACAAGAAGTAACTAGGAGAAATATAATGGACTATATATTGCATATTCTGGCCTGTTAATTCTTTATTTTGCACATTAAATAGAACGCATCTATAATTAAATGGTTAGCTACAGGGGAGGAGATACTAGGAAAAGAATCCTGTACAAGAAAATGTAAGCACAGCAAGCATAGTACAGTGGTATAGAAATCAATAGTTAGGAGATCTTAAAATTTCTGTAAGTGAAAAATAAAATAAAACGTTGCAAATATGTTGATACACAGAGTTGACTACTTTATCAAGTAGATTTGTTGTTGAAAATGAATTATTCCTTATTTTATATAATTATTATTATATAGAATATTAGCATTACCATCTTGCATATATTTATATATTTGTGAGTATTGTTTTGTATAAAAATTCTACAATGATATGTTAATGTGTATTAAATATATTATATGACTAAATTATAGTATATAAGCACAGTATACTTTTTTGTGACGGTACTGAAAGTACTATCTGGCAAACATTATGGTATTGGTAGTTGTTCTTGTATAAGCTTCAAAAAAAGAAATGGAAAAGAATGAAATGTTCACAGGCATTAAGAGAAAAAGAAAAGGGTGATTGGAAGAAATTGAGCATTGAGGAGAAGAAAGCTTTGTACCGTGCCAGCTTCTGCCAGACTTTCTCTGAAATGGATGCTCCAACTGGTGAATGGAAGCAGACCCTGGGTGTCACTCTTATAATTATAAGCGCTGCACTTTGGTATTTCTTTTATCTTAGAGCCTTTGGTGAGTTTCCATATACTCTTGCTATTTACATGTTTATTTTCTTACTATTTTCTCATGTCCACCAGTCTTTTTGATACAGTTATCATGTTTACCTACCACAGTTATTTCTTTTACCAGTAAAATCATACAAGTTACCTGTGATCACCAGCTTCTTTCTAGATACCATCACTCTTTTCTTTCCGAATGTCGGAATTTCTGTATTAATATTTTTTTCTAGTTTATTTATTATTGTCCATATATGCATTTATATATAGTGTGGCTTTATAACTTTAACCACCTTGAATACCTCTGTTACTTTCAGAGATATAAAAAAACGTTATTTACAAAAATCGTATTATATATAGGTTGGTATGCAAATAATAATTTTGTTTCTAGTTGAAAAACATTTAGAGTATTTTAACGTCAATTTTATTTTCTTTTTTTATGCCATGCTAGAATTTTTTTATTCCGATTGTAATGGCAAGTGTTTAGATGATTTTAGCAACCCCTAATGTAAAATTGCGATAATATACATAACAGTATGAAATAAATTCGTATTTATGCAATGTTACGATTGTTGAATTATCAAAGTACATACACGTGTGATTATCCTATTAAATGTACATGCTTTAATGAGTCTTTGCTGCATAATTTGTATGTAACTCTATAATTTTGACCATCCAATGATGGCAATGTTTCATTAATGGGAGTAGTCAGTACTCAAAACATCTCTTATAACACAGAACTTTTTGTTTTATGGTATTAATTATTATTGTATCACTTCGGATTAAAGTTCGTCGAAATCGTTTAAAAGCCGGTTATTTTATTGAGAATAAAAATGTATTATGTACTACTTAAAAAAATAGGGCTGACCTTGATATATCCTAAAGACTTGCAATTAATAAGAAATTAATACTTAAAATTTATTTGAGCTTCTTTTTCCTGTGCAATGTTTGTAGTTCTTATTATAATCCTAAATGTAAATGAGGTATTCAATGTGATGACAGTTATTGGGCTACAAGTTATTGAGCTGCTCTGTATTAATGTTTTATAGGGCGCATACAAGAAAAGTTTTGAGACAGCACAGGGGAATTTGCTAGGAACATCTATCTTTTGATATGACTTTAATTTCTCTGCTTGCCATATAGTTCAGTATTAAGGTTGTCTGAGATGCCTGTCCCTGTTTTAAATCCTATTTGCATCTTTGAGATAATATACGTCTGCTTTAGTTTTGCATTAAATTTTCTTTTCAGAGTTATCGGTATATTTTGTGTAATATATTTAGCTTCCTTCGGCTAATTATGTCTCTCTTTCAAATTTGCGGCAGCATTTCCACGTTCAGATTTGATCAAATATCTGATACTTGTTAGAGCCATTTTACTTTTACAGATTTTTCATATTATGGTCACCTTTTTGCAAATCAAATTCAACTTTTTACAAAAGAAATTCACCCTTTTGCAAAAATGTGAATTTATTTTGCAAATGGATGAATTTAATGTTAAAAAACTGTATACATGTATACGTTATTCTGCAATTTATCTCAAGCGGTTGTTTTTCCCATTCTTACCATGTTTATTTATATTTTTAATTCTTGCTTGGACATAGATTCTACTTTTTCCTGTAAACTTTCTCTTATTATTGTGCTGAATTTTTTTTGTCCTTGTATTCTACTCGTTTTAGCAATTTATTAGTTAAGCCTATTTTTCTTTTCGCTTTCTTGTTAACTTATTTCTATATTTCGTTTACTGTTTACTGTTCTGCTTCTTTCATTTTCCCCTGTTGAAAATTTTATTTTTGCAAAAAGTTTCTTAGATGGTCTCCTTATAAATATACTGAGTGTATTAGAACAAAAGTACAAGGGCTCAATCAACACATTGATGTACGATTAAAAATGTACATGTATGCTTCTTTTGACTTTGTTCGAGTTACAGCTTACATTGTGTTGTAATATTCGCTTACATATCTTTCGAGAAATTGTGTTCTGTTGATTCAGAAACCATCTTCCCTATATTTATCGAGTTTTTATGGCATTATTTTCTGCAAATCCATGTAAAAAATGTATGTCAGTTAGGTTACAATTAGAATTATTTATTTCCAAGACATTACATACTATAGAAATGCGGAATAACTTCATTTCTCTAAATGTATGTTTGATACTAATTGATCCAATTATTCAATAATACTTCATAATGTTTACATTATATTCGAATCACGAGAAATGACAGTATAAAGTAATCCATTTTCGGTATAATTACGGGAAAGCTTGTTATAACATAAAATACTCTTCTTACTTTAATGCATCAAGTCAGCCTTTGTTATACTTCTCACATGTTCTAATTTTCGTTGTATGTGTTCTTTTTATTTTTCCTGTTTTTTTAGTTTTTAGATATATTCACACGTTTCTTTTGTTTTCCGTCTTCCGTATTATACCATTTCATATATCCTATTTTTAATAGCTTGATTTTTGTTCACTTTTTGTATATTGCTTTTTTAATTTTTTGTTTTGTTTCTTCCATCATTGAATATCGTCTTTTTTCTATATTTATTCTGTTACGTTTCTGTTGAGAAAAAGTCATGCCTGTGCTTAAACATTTATCTCTGCAATCTAACAAACAAGTGGCCCGATTATTATGTCCTTTATTTCCTTCTACTATGTTGTTAATTATTCCTTTCTTTTCCGTCATCTCTTTTATATCTTCAATGTACGCTGTTAGTATTTCCCATATCATTTCTTGTGTTCTTTGTTTCAATTCCTGTTACAATTCTCCCTTTTTGCATTTAGTTTTTCTTTTGTTGCTATTTGACAATGCAGTATTATGTGTTCTAATCAAAACTAGATGGTCAACTGTTTTTTATTTAAAATTAATTTGCATCAGTGCAGATTTACTATTTAACCCTTTGTATTTGAGGCCCTTTTCACTCCAGAAAACTAACTACTTGTGAACAATTAGCCACTCACGTTTATTTCATGAGTTCTTTACAGTTACAATAAAGCACTTTAAACTTGTATATTTTAACTTTATACATATCTCCATAGTTCAAAGAAGGATATTTGTTAAACATTACATTCTATATTTTTGATTTGTATGGCATTTTATAAAACAATCTGCACAATGCAGTCTTGGCTTGTCAAGGCAAATGTCACTGTAGTACAAAGTTTGTTGCCTTTTGCCAGGCTTGGTTCATTGGGAACAAACCTTGCAATACGTTCTTTGTTCAATTAGAACAACATAGAGCTTCCCATTTTGTTGTATGTCTTCAGAGCTGCTCTGAGAAGTAGAAGCTGTACTAGGTCTATTTTACCGGAAATCTCCTCTCAATTGATCAACCAAAGTTTTCAAGTATTGCATGTAACTAAGCGGCCGTTCCGTTCCTATGGACAAGCTGTCTATGTATAGATGTAATTTCGTTTGTTATTGACAAAAAAGTGAACTCATCTTTATTAGAAGTAATTTCTTCGTCGTGTTCCATGCTTATTGGGCTCAGAAACTTTGAGAGAAATATTTTGATTGCCAAGAAAGTTGAGCTCAAACTAACGTCGAAGGCAGAGTCCGACCCATGGTCGCGAGCGTATTTGAAATAAGACATTTTTGTAGCCATTGTGTCACTCGACATCTTACAAGATTATGCACAAAAGGCCAGGAGTAGGCTCGTGAAGCGATATTCGTTAGCCCAAACCTAAATAAACACCGTTATCGCGCGATTTACCGCATCGATCCAAGTAGTGCCCGAGAGGCGCTGCTCGAGTTGTCGCATCGCATCCAGTGGTGCTTGAGAAACCGCTCGAGCGCTAAGGGTTAATCTACTGGCATGCATTTATGAATTGCCCTGTATGTGTATATGACATATTACATATAAATTTTATTCTTTTCAGTGTACCCGCCAATGCCCATCACTTTTAACGAGGATCGTCTACTGGCACAGTTGGATCGTATGAAGAAATTGAATATGAACCCTATCACGGGAAACATTGCCGATAAATAAGTTAATTAAACAAAATTTTAGTATAGACTGTAGCCCAAATGTACATGCTATTTGTTATAAATGTTCCAGGCATAAAAAATTCTCCAGCATATTCCGAATCTCGATATCTGTATAGCTAATCTATTAATGAATGACCTCTTTCTTACCAGGCAATCAACATATAATGTGTTGCAAGCTGCTTTTCAAATGTAACAAACCTTCTGAATTTGTTCATAAAGTTGGGAAGGGAGCTCCGTAAATTTCTGTTACAGAAAAAAACACGTTTTTGTCTTGTTATTTGAATAGAACATATCAAACAGGAAGGTAGGATAGTAACAAATTTGATTTTATCAATTGTCAGATACAATAGTTTCTAAATCAAGATTCTACTTATGTTTAGGAGTGAAAATTTTAAGAATCTTCATTTTTATTAACAAAAATGCTTTTCCGGACATTTATTTTGGTAATAAGAAGACCATATATTTCAAATATTTTGTATTTAAGAAAGAATATTTGACAGTAGATGGATTGAGCATGGCGCTTTTCTTCTGTCATCAATTTAATCATTAGATTTAATGTGACTGAATATCTTTTTGTAGGGCTACGTTATACTTAATGATGTGATTTGCATTGTGCAATATCTCCTTTTTAATATTTTTCAGTTTCTTTTTCCCCTTTTCTCTTTCATTAAGTTTTTCTTCTCAAAATTAGATTTTGCAGTGTTTTTAATATGCAGCATTCTTTAAATTGTTTTCAATGAATGCCAATAAGATACGTGATATCTATGTAAATAATGAAAAATAAATAACTTATTTAAAAAAAAAAGAGAAAAATGGAGTTTTTCTCCTCTTTTTTTCGAGAATAATGTTTTTCATGTTCCAAACTATCAATTCTTACAAGAATTAATTCAATGAAAAAATGAAGTTGATGTTCAGAACAATTTCGAATGATAGTTGTTTTTAAAAACACATACATGAATTTAACGAGACATGAATGACATTGAAACCTTATAAAAAAAAAAAAGTTAGAAAAATATTGTATTCTCGGCCATATCAATTTCCATGTTAAGTGTCACGTCAATCACTAGTGGTTGACAAGAATATTTCTGCTTATTATTTCGACATCTTAACGTGTCTCCCTTGCTTTTGTTACTACTATCTTGTTCTCAATATATCTCATTCACACTTGATGTGTCTTGTTTTCAATTGTACGATATGTCTTGCAACTTGCCTGAGATGGGCATACTGAAAATGCATAAACTCAACCACTTCTTGCTGATCTTATCTGCTTCAGTAGAGTTGCCTATACGTTTCTGTAGTGAATGCCAGCTAATATGTATATATGTGTGAGTATATAAGCATATATATTTTTCAAAATTGTAGAAAAGAAAATTCTTTTAATAAAATTCAATCAACATAACTCATTTAACGTGCCAGTAATATGTTAATTTCATTAAAAAGGTTTTCTTTTATTTTAATTTTGGCAAAGTAGATGACACGTAAAAAGATATTCCTGAAGATACAGAATTACGGAAAACGTAAGTTTATTGTTAAATTCTATTTACAGTTTAATATTTGTGGTTTATTGTTACATAAAATTTCATTGTATTCATGAAAAAAATTCGGACAATAAAATTAAGATAAGCATATTTTATTGTATTACTCAGAAAACCGTGCGAACAAAACATTATAGAACCTAATATAACTTAATGCCTGTGCAAGAAGTTGGGAAAAGAATGAATTATTTTTTAAAATTGAGAAAATGTTCTTTAAGAAAAAATTTTTGCATCAAAGTTATTACGTATAACGATTTTGTTATTACGTATAAATAAATTGTGGTTCCATCAAGAACCGTGCCATAGCTCTGACAAGAACCACTTCACAACTGAAAAAGTGCAATTATATCGAGTTGACTTTGGACGCCTTGTGTGGAAAAAATAAGAAGCTTTGGAGAACTGACATCACAGATCCAGTGGTAAAACCCAGTAATGCTAAGCAAGAAGTCTTGATTACTCGTGCGGATGATAGAGACGAAATAATTCTTTTGTATTTATTATTCTAAACGAGCTAAAAGCAATTCATTGGCGGAAACTGAACTCCCATCCAAAAATGTTTACATGTTCACGCTGGGGCGAATATTTACGTTTTTTCATGTCAGGCAGGACGTCTTATCTCTTTACGCTGCGTGGGGCGGTGCGACGTTGCTCGTTCGAGGCTTCGAACGCGCTAAATGTGAGAACACAATAGTTCTGACATAGAGTTTTCTGAGCGCACATTTCTTGCATCAAGTGTAAAGGTAGGTAAAATTATCTTTTCTTCTACAGAGGCGGTTACCACTTTTCCTTTTTGAATTTTTGTCCCTATAAATAATAGATAAAATGGATATGGAAAAAAGTGGTTCGTCTGAGGAATCTATCATTGGAGTCAGGGAAAATATGCGAAGATTTAGAATAGTTTTGAGCTCTTCAGATGAGGAAAGCAATGATAGTGAATCATTAGCTAACGAACTGAATGACCATTTCTTGGAGGAAGAAGATTTCGAATCCAATTCAGAGGGTGACGATGATGATGATGAATGGAAGAAAATGACAGAAAGACATCTACAAATGAATGAGTATGCGGAAGAAGAATTTTTAATTCACAACATAGACTGCGACAATCCTATTTCGTTATATAAATTATTCGTCACGGGTCACATACTAAAAATAATCGTTGAAGAAACAAATAAATACGCTACACACTGCATCAATAATTCTGCATGTAGCAGCAAAAGTCACCAACGGGCCTTTATTTATGCCGGGAAAATGCAGAACCAATCGGTCAAACACATTCTCATGACGTAGTCATGAAATTGATAAGAGATTTATTATTTGAGGGCAGCATACTATTCACAAATAGTTTTAATACTAGTATCCCTTTGGCCGAGGAACTGATGCAAAAAAAAAGCATTTCTTTGTGAAACAATAAAAAAGAACAAAAAATTTCTACCACCACAAGCAAAGCAAAAGCAACAACGGGGTAGCATTATAAGTTTTAAAAATCGCAATGGAGTAAAATTTATGAAATGGACTGACAAAAGGCCTGTATGTGTGATAACTACTTCTCAGAACCA
Organism: Ampulex compressa; assembly: GCA_038496175.1. Lineage (NCBI taxonomy): Eukaryota > Metazoa > Arthropoda > Insecta > Hymenoptera > Ampulicidae > Ampulex > Ampulex compressa. The sequence continues at coordinate 21,750 of JBCFXI010001412.1, read as the reverse complement.
TAAATGTGTAATTATTCAGGGGCCAAATAATAAATCCAAACCAGATACTGTTTTTTCTTATAATGATGCGGAAAGGGTGTTGATCTATCTGATCAGTTGTCATCTTATTATAGTTGTCTGTGAAGAACGGTAAAATGGTACAGGAAAATTATGATAGAAATAATATGCGGAACTTGCCTAGTAAATGCATGGTATATACACAAAAAATGAGGAAATAAAAAAGTGCCAGTTTTTTAATTTCGAGAACAAATTATCGATCATCTTTTGATCAAAGATCATCACAGAAAAATCGAAGAAGGTGAAATATAAAAGAGGAAACCGTGAAGAAAACGTACACATTTTCTACAATCATTTGAGAGTGCTGCCAGAAAAACAAGAAAACGGTGTAAAGAATGTTACAAACAATTATCAAAAATATAAGGTAGATTTTATGCCGCAAAAAAGAGTAAAAAAGTAACGACATACTGTAAGCGGTGTAAGGGTCAGCCCGCATTTTGTTTAGAATGTTCAAAAAATTGATAACACTCCATTTTTGTTTATGTTAAGAAAAAATAAAATAAACTTATTTTTTTAACGACTTATTTTCTAAAAACAAGTAACTCACCTGTGATGCACGCCGCCCCACGGGATAGCGAAATGTGACTCCCCGGTGGGTCACGCCGCCCCACGGAACAGTCAAGTGTAACCCACCGGTGGGTCACTCCGGTGTGAAAGTGTTAACCTGTTATGCTTCCTACAGTACACACTGAATCATTAAATTGTTTCCATGAACCCTGAAGAGGGGCAAGGAGAAATTGAAATACGACCGTGGCGACATCAGGCTGCTGGGGCCAATTATTCCAGATATATAGACTTTATGATCGATACGCACGCTATTTACAAACTGCGCAGGAATGTATAATTATGGTTTTTGCAATACACATTGACATATCTAATTGTATTATTCATAGAAACGTGGAAATACAACATTATAGAGCTTAATATAGCTTATTGTTAGTACAAGAACGTGGGAAAAGAACGAATTATCTTTTAAAATCGAAAAAATGTTCTTTAAGAAGAATCTTTTGCATCAGAATTATCACGTATAACGATTCCGTGACATTTATCGATTACAAGGATTAAATAAAGCAGTTATGTAAGGACTGATTATTAATCTTTTTTTTCAGAGCTATAATGCACTTTTTCAGAGTTGTAAAATGGTTCTTTTCGGTGTTTGCACAGTTTGTGACTGAACTACAATTTATTTTACATTGGAACAAATGGTCGAGCAATTAATATTACGAAATCGTTATATGTAATAATTCTGATGCAAAAGTTTCTTCTTGAAGGGTATTTTTTCAACTTTAAATAATATTTCCTTCTTTTCCCGTCTTCTTGAATTAGCAATAAGTTATATTAGGCTGTATAATGTTGTATTTCTACGTTTCTATAAATAATACTATTAAATATATCAATGTGTATTGTAACAACCATAATTATACATTCCTGCACTGTTTGTAAATATCGCGCGTGTCGATCGCAGAGTCTATAAATCTCGACCAATTGGCCCCAGCTGCCTGACACCGCCACGGTCGCATTCCAGCGTCTCCTTGCCCTCCTACAGGGGTTGCGGAACAAATTATTGATTCGGTGTCTATATCACTCGCTTTTATTACGCTTCTTTTGCTCTTAACCAGTTAACTGAGTTTGACAAGTATCTTATCATGGAGAAGTGGCAGGATTTTATGTCATGATGAGTATACTCGTCATACGTAAAAACTAGTGACCATTGGCTATTTCAATCGTAATTTTTGTGAAAAATGAAACATATTCTCAATTTTCAATACGTTTAGAATATTTTGAGACGAGACCGAAATAAAACAAACAAATAAAAAATATGAAAAATTTGAGATGAACTCATGCGTCTCCATATGCACCAGCTGAAGTAGCTTATCAGTTTGCATAACGAATTTATTTATGTGCGATGATAACATCTTTTAGATATTCTTATATTTTTTAATTTTTTATATTAAAAATATATATTACTTATATATTTTTAAGATATTTACTAAAGAAAGTCTCAAGAAGTATTATAAAAAAATATTTCTTTGTTTGTTAGATATTATTTTTTTGAACGCATTCATATTATATAAAAACAATAATGGATCATTATCGTGAATTAACTTTTTGCTGGAATTTATTGAGAACACTATTGTGTTGTATCCAATCCAACGAGAAAAATCGACACAAACTCGGCATACTAAACCTAATGTAACCCAATTAGTCGGGAATCATGTTCCGGATTGTATACCTGGAACTTCGAAAACAAACAACCCTACGCGAAGGTGTTCACTCCGTTATTAACGTAAGATCAGGAAGGAATCGCGTTACTGGTGTACTATTTGTAAAGTCCCATTGTGTTTAGTACCCTGTTTCCGTGAATACCACTCCACGACAGAAATACAAATTTTTAACTTTATATTTATTATTCTTGCGTTTTTCGTCAATTATGTAATATATGTTGAATAAATAAATAAATATTGGTAATAACATTGGTAATTTTATAAAAGAAACCTATCTTTTTGATGCAATATTTTAACAGCGACACTTACTCTGTGCTTGACGACTATCATATATATACCAACTAGGGTATGGTTGGTCGGATGTGAACGAACTTTAAATTGCTAGGATACACTATACGAGGTTTCTTTTTTTTACAGATAATTTGATGTAATAATTCATTTACAAATCTTAAATCTTAAATGGCTTCATATAGCGGTCATCGAATTTTCCTTTACCTGATTCTTTAATAAGGAAGACTTGATCGCCTTAATAAGAGAAAAAAAAAATTTATTTTCTTGATTCGCATTTCGGTTGTACAAGAATTTAATGGGTCAAAGATTTTCAATTTTTCCTTGTTAATGTTACATTGCTAGATGAGTTTTCACCATTTTTATCAACCCTCTGTTTTTTTTCCCACTACTTATCGCCTTTTCATATCTTTTCTTCTTCTTTTTTTAAAGGTATTTTATTTGTATGTTATAACAAAAATTGTATGATACTTGGCGATTTTCTGGAGGATGGTTTGGCTACTTAATGTAATGTAACCGGCGTAGTTGCATGTTTTATGGAAATTCATGGCCTAATGCCTATTTACTTTTGGAAACTTAATCGCAAAATTCGTTCAATGACGTCGGCGTTGTGCTTAACTAACCTGCAGGTAATTTAAATATAGGTTAACTTTACTTTATTTGGATGTACTATACGGGGTTTATTTTTTACAGATAATTTTATGTTTCCGTTTGGTAACACGTCCAAAATTTTGTACGGGTCCGTTTAGGGGTCATCGAATCTTCTTTTCATAGGTTCCTTGAAGAGGAAAATTTGATCACATGTTTCGAATGACTTTACATTACTTTTTCGGTCGTAATATTTCTTCGACCTGTTTTTGGATATAATTAGATTTTTGCGGGCTATTCTTTGAGCGTTGTAGATGTTTGTCATTAATTGCGTCAGGTGATCGTTGTAAGTTCGTTCGTCGTCGTGGTCGTCCACTGGGTCTCCAGACGGTATTCGAGCTATTTTCCCAAAAATAAACTCATGTGGCGCGTAACCCGTCGTCTCGTGCACGCTAGTATTGTAAGAGAACGTTGCGATTTCCAGTAAGTCGTCCCACTCCGTATATTTATCGACAAAATGTTTTAGGAAAAAATGTATAGATCTGTTTGATTGCGGATGGAAGGCGGTCGTCCGGTATTGCTTGATCCGGAAGTGTTTCACGAAACATCGCATAAGGTTATTCGTGAAGTTTGACCCTTGGTCTGTTAAAATTGCTTTAGGAGTACCAAAAATACAAATAAACCATTTGGTGAAAGCTTTCGCGACATTGAGAGCGGAAATCGTTTTTTTTTTTTAAATTCATTCTTCGGCACAGACTGCTAAGGTCATTTGGCCTAGGACCTACTGTTTAAGGTGGGTTCCGAACCACCAGTGCTACGGTATACATATCACATAGAAAAACCAGAGGTGATGGGCGGTTTTCGAACCCGGGTCTGCCGCGTAGCAGTCTGAGCCTCTATCCACTACACCACCGTAGCTCATTGAAATCGTTTTTAAAGGGATAGCTAAGGAGTATTTCGTGAGGAGAGCTTGGACAGTGAGGATATATTCATTGTCGTTGGACGTTCGGGGAAGGGGGCCGACAATGTCCGTCGTTACTTTGTCGAAAGCGGCATGAGGGGTATCGGTGATCACCATGGGTTGCTTTATTTTTATTCGAGTAAGTTTTTTAATCTGGAATTGAAGGCAATGCTGGATGTACGTTCGTATATCTTTCCTCATGCCTTCTCAATTGTATTGTTAGCGAATGCGATTGTAGGTTTTGGTTATCCCCTTGTGTCCGCCTACCGCTGAGGAATGGCCCTTCTCGATGATGTCTCTCCGCTGTTCTTTTCGGGGCACCTGAACTAATCCATGACAAATTGTAAGCCTGCAACGAGTTCCAATTAGTGCCGTCTGTAAGTGTTTTATTATAGTCTGCCAGGTGCATTTTCCGACGTTGGCCGATTTGGCTATGCTGATGCTTTCTGGATCCAGTTGTTTAACCTTCTCTCGAAGAGTATTCGAGAGAGTCTTAAACGCTTCTTCAGTAAAGTTTTCGTCTACCAACCCCAGGTGGTATTTTTCGAGGTTTGTTTTAACAGTTATTCCCCTTTTCCGATTTCGTCGAAATCTGACAGTCCTTTATATATTTTTATTAATCGTGATCCCTCGTCGCACGGGTGCCCATCGAAGTTTAAGAAATATAAATAATGGTCTCTTCGTATGTCTAACCTGTCCCTACTTTTTATTGTTTGGTTTTTTCTTCCTCGCGTTATTCGCCTATCGCTATCTAATTCGTCGTGATCGATCGTTTCCTGATTTACGACCGGGTTTTCGTTTTCCCCGTCGCAACTACCACTATCATGGCTATCTTGGCTATCCCGACTACCGTATTCAAAAGCTTCGGTATCGCTGTAATTACCTTTGTTGTTCCGATTCATTATTATTCTGTCTGCAAGTTCCAACAGGTCGTGTTGCACTTGTTGTGCACTACTGGTCTCCGCAGGTTTTTGTTCGCGGGTGATTTGGCTATCTGAGGTTCGGTTGGCACCTCGGTGGCCCTGTTGGGTATTTCTGTTTGTTCTACGCTCTCTTCTGTCGATACGTAATCTTCCGATTGCGGTTCGTGTGCCTCTAATGCGGGAGTTTTGTTTTGGCGGCTTCGGTTTGCCTCTAACGCGCGGGTCTGGCTCCTCGTGACCATCGGTTTCGCGTCCGGGACGACACGAGTTCGTTCTGGAGGTGCTTTGCTTTTCCTTGTGGCGGCAGTCTGTTCGCCGTCGGGGGTCTCGTGCATGGAAGGGGGAGATTCGCTACGCAGGCGTTCGAAATAAGGTGAATACCGTTCTTTTTGATGGGCTTGGCTCCTGGTCGTCACGGGATATGCGTAATCCTTAATCCCTGCTTTATACATGATTTCGTACTCGTATTCGGCCAATTTCAGTCGCCAGAGGTTAAGTCGCGATGTAGGATCTTTGACGTTATGCATCCACACTAGTGGCCTACGGTTAGTAACGAGAGTAAACTTTCTATACCTGTATGGACAGGTATGGGCGGAAATGCTGTACCCCATATACAATTGCTAATGATTCTTTCTCTATGGTTGAATAATTTTGTTCGGCGTCATTACGCGATTGGGAGGCGTAAGCGATTGCCCCTATTGCGTAACTCGACGCGTTGGTCGCAAATGGTTTGGTGAAATCCGGGTATTGTAAAACCGGAAGATTGCATAGCATCGTTCTTAGTTCGTCAAATGCCGTCTGTTGTTTGTCAGTCCACAGGAACGTTACAGACCTTTTTCAATAGGTCTGTAAGTAGTTTTGCGATTTTGGAAAAGTTCTGTATAAAATGGCGATAATAACCGGCGAATCCTAAGAATTGTTTAATGTTTTTTGGATTTTTGGGTGTCGGAAAACATTTTACTGCTACAAGCTTGTTCGGGTCTGGTTGCACCCCGTTTCTTCCGATTATATGCCCCAGATACGTTACTTCCCTTTTTAAAAATTCGCATTTGTCCGGCTGCAATTTGAGGTTGGCGTCCCGTAAACGTTGCATTAATTTCTGGTATTTAGCTTCGTGTTCTCTCAACGAGCTGGCATATAACACTATATCATCTAAATAAACAAATATCTCGTGTCCCTGCATCCCTGTCAATACTCGGTTGCCATTCGGTCAAACCGAATGCCATTCTTTTAAATTCGTAATGCCCGAAAGAGGTTGAGAAAGCTGTCTTATGCGCGACGCTAGGAACCATTCTTATTTGGTGGAAACCCGAAGCCAAATCGAATACCAAAAAATATTTTGCCCCGCCAAGTTGATCTAGTATTTCTGTAACTTGGGGCGGCGGGTACGCGTCTCCTATAGTCTTCTCGTTTAACGCGCGAAAATCTAGCACCATGCACCAACGCTTGTTTCCTTGCGAGTCTGGTTTCTTGGGCACTACCCAAACGAGGAAATTGTACGACGATTTGGATTCCTCTATTACGTCTGTGCTTAGTAACTCCTGGACTTGACGGTGTATTTTTTCTTTGTATACGGTCAGAAGGCGATATTACCGAACATTTACTGGGGTTCCGTCCGTGATTTGGATTTGATGTGTAGCGGCCGCTGTGTGCCCTAACGGTTCTCCCGACAGGTGGAATCTGTCCACGTTCCCCCAAATTAATTCATCTACGCTATCCATTTCCTCCCAGTTGAGGTGTTCTAATCGTAATAACTTTTTTATCTCGGTTACCCGTTCTCTAATTTTCCTTGAATCTCTTATTTTATCGCGGTTTTTCCCTATACTGATTTGCCGTGTCGCTGGTGCTTCATTTCCGTTTTCGTTTAATACTTCGAACTCTCGGATTTTCAGCACGGGGTCTTCAATTCTTACGTCGTGGTCGGTGGTATTTATTACTCCTAAATGCCCTTTTTGTCTTTTCCTATTGTTACGAGAGCTTCCCCACAAAATACCCCGTCTTCTATTTTTATTCGCGGTACGTACCCTTCCTGGATTTCGGGATCAACTACTTTAATAAACATTTGGGAATACGCTCTAGCGGGTATTGTTAGTTCATCTTCCGTCTCGAAAGGTAATGCTTCGTCGTCCCATTCCAATTGGTTTCTGCTGTAACTAATTACTGCGCGGCGTTCTGTCAAAAAATCGGATCCTAAAATTCCGGCCTGGGGAATTGGAAAATCGTCGGCTACTGCGTGGAAAGGCTTTTCGCGCCCTAAGATGCTTATCATGACCTGCCCTAGGGTGGTAACATGATGCACCGTTATGCTACTGAGCCTAAGTATTTTCTCCCTGTTTATGGTAGTAGCAGCCGCTATTGCGTATTCTTTAACCAGATTGGAACCTGAGTCGCTGTCTATTATAAACATTGAGGTAGTCCTAAGATTCTCGCTGTTTATTTTGATCGTGGGCACGTAACCTCCCTGCGTGAAATGAATTACGATATTCCGAATTTTCAAACGTTTCTTTTCCCTGTTTAACGTATCTTTGTTTTTATTTACATTCCCTCTAATTTTTCTTTCTTTAGTTATTTTATTTTCTCGAACTAATTCCTCGTCGTCTAATTTTATTTCCCCTTTACACGTTTCTTGGATTCTAATTTTCCTTTCTTCTTTCATAATTTTTACTTCCTGATTCGCGTTTATTCTTCCATTCAAATTTTCTTTTTTACTGTATATTCCTGTAAATTCATCGTTATAGCTTATGTTATTCCTTTGATTTAATTCTCGTTTTCCGCCTTTTCAGTCGATCTCGATTTTGCTATTTATATTTTCATTTTTACTTCCCTTTTCTTTCGTTGCGACATCGTCTAATGTACTGTATCTTTCCGAGGCTTCTTTGTAATATTTATTACTACTTTCCCCTTTCAGTTCCGCGAGGGGCGGTTTGGACGCTCGATTATTTCCGCGTTCAGGGCGTTTGTTTGAATGCAGCGGGTGCCGTTTGCCGAATTTGCATGTTCCCTATATTCTTCATCTTCTGAATCGTAGGCGTTGCAAATTCGTACCGTTCACCGTGGGTAATCGTTGTCTCTACGCGATCTGCTATCCGGGGGATTAAACCTTTGACCGGTGTTGCGCAGAGATCGAGGCGCGCGTTCTCTCGAAAAATTTACGCCCTGTTGATCTGTGTTCCGCGGCCCTTGATTTCCCGGTCGATTATTTGAGCCACTCCGAAAGTTAGACCTTGAGTTCACGTTATTCTGCGGTCGAGTGTGCATGGGATATTGATTATATTGTTTAAGCGCATTTACGAGTCGCGTGTTCTGATTAAAATTTCGCGAATCGTCAAAATTCGCCTGTCGCAGTCTTTGCGGTTGCTCATTTCAGTGGTGTTCAAAATAATTTTGCGGCCTCGACTGATATCGGTCGTTTTGTCTCGCATTCCCGGACGAGTTTCGTGGATAATGCCAACAATTTATTGCGATATGACCGACCTTGTTGCAAACTTGACACCTAGGTGATTCTGGTTGGATGTTTCTAACCGTCGCGGATCTCTCGTGAATTCCTGAGTGCCCCAATGTTACCCGTCGGATGTTTTTAATTATTTCCAATTCTTTCTCCACGTCAATGGCGCGATTTATAGTTTCGTTCAACGTTCCACATTGCGCGACTTTGTTCGCGATTTCCGGTTTTAGTCCCCGCACGAAGCTACTTACTAGGTTTTCTTCGTTTATTTCTCTAAAGCTCGCGGATACCGTTTTGCTTCGACGTTTCTTCGCGTCGAGGATTTGTTTTCCTTATTTCTTTCACCCTATTCGCGTATGATATGACGATTTCTTCCGGTTTCTGACATATATACCCTAATTTTCCCTGAGCTTCGAACACGGTTTCGCGTGGACCGTAGATATTCCTAAGATATTCCAAAAACTCGTTCATCGTTCCAAATTGGATACCTAATATTGCGCAATGGGCATCCCCGCGTAATTTATTTCGTGCCGATGTTACCAGATGTTCCTCTGAGGCTGGCGAGACCATATTCAATGCTTCGCATGCTTCGGCGAAATATACGAAAGCCGTGCCCACGCCGTCGTAAACCGGAATTGCGTCCAACGTGTCTCGATAAGATGATAGATTGTATAGCGGACTTACTTTGTGTGTTGTTTCTAGTATTCTCGAGTTTAATTGTGACCTTAGCTCATCGATCTCCCTGCGGTAGTTCCTTAGTTCACGTTCGGATTCCTCCTGGTTGGCCAAAATTTCCTGCTGCGTGTGGAAAGCCCGATGTTGGTGCTTCAGTCCCGTTGGTACCTCCGCTGTTGGCCTCATTGGAGTGCATTCCGTTGCCATGTACTAGTATTGTATTTCGCCCTTTTCTTTCACTTATAATAATTGAACGCCTTTCGAATCCCACCGCTGTCACCAGAAGTATGTCACAGACTATCCGCGACTGTTGAATTTATGTCGCGGTCTCGCGTGTTTCCGATTTGTTTTCCGATATTTTAAGATTACGAAATTTACGGTTTCGGGTGTCTACGCGACACTCCCCTGGGATGAGGTGAATGGACTAATAATTTTGGGCGAATTTTGGAGGTTGAAGAAGGATATCAACGAAACCTTCTTTTGCAATAAAGACTTTTATTAATTTCTCAAATTCAAGGTGAAAGGCTTAAATGCGAGTTCCTGTCCACCACGAAGTTTACGTTCGAATTGTTTACTCATCAAACCGATCGATCGCTTGGGGTCCGCCGATACGCAAAATTAATACGCCTCAAGCTTTCCGAAAACGATTTAGATCAGGATGAATCGTGATTCTTGACGATTTTCCAATAGGCAAATGAATGCGTCTTGGATCCTCCGTCTAAGTCTCGATTAAAAAACCGAAGATCCGGGTTGGGAATTTCAGACATTCCGGAGCTTTCGATCGCAAAATCAATGCGCGTCAAGATCGCTCAGGGTGTCTTAAAATTCTTAATCCCTCGGATTCTTCAGAACATCGATACGCAAATTTAATACGCCTCAGAACGTTCACGAGAATTGTGTGCTTCAGGGTCCCTACGATATTTCCAAACTATCGATACGTAAAACTGATGCGCCTCAAATGTTTTAGGAATATCTTAAACTTCGATATCCCAACGGAGAGAACTCGAAAGGGAATTTTAGTACTAACTTAATTCTTACCCATGTTTGGATCAGGGAGATAGAGAGAAATTTGAGAACTAACGTCCGGTCGAGTCGAAAATTTTACTAGTAAGTCGCCTCGCGTCCCAAAGGTTTTCCGTATATGTATTGTTAAAAAACTACCCCTTCCTAGCGGAAAAATGCAGGGTATGCAAAAAAATATACTGTACTTTTAGGGAAGATTAGGGAGCCTTGGTGGTCCCTTGTCTTCGAGATGTTACTTTACGATTTTGAACATTTGGCCCTCTTCACTTATTTATTTACTTCTCTCGATCTCTCTTTTCCATAAGCATAGGGCTGGCCTATTTAACAGCGTCAACCAACGACTAGCGCGCATGAGTCTGCATAGACTGCGTGTATGTGTATTCCACATTTATTCGCACGGCGCGCGCAATGATTCAGTACTTACTCCGACTAAATTGCGTTATGTCACGATGGCGACGATAACAACTACATTGATGATCACCAGCATCCACCCGGATGGCTCTGTTTAAGGGAACGTCGCGAAGTGAATAGTCATGTAACACCCGTTTGTAAGAAACGAAAAGAGTATGAGCAGCATTTAATATTTTTACACAAACCTAATGTAACAATTAAACAATTAAATATAGACTTTGCTTCAAGACGCTCCATACTTTAGGCAATACATCGAAGCCCTCTCCCCCGAAAATTGTGTAGAATGCCGGCCCGGGCCCCCTGCTTTGACCTGCTGTATCCCTCAGTAGTGCGCCGGTGCAATCAGAGGCGCCTTAAGGAGAGAGATACATATAGACGGTTAAAAAATTGCTTTATTTTTTGCATAAAGTATTGGTACAACTATTCAAGAATATGATCCAAAAATTTTGAAATAAATAAATAATGTGAAAAATTGTGGAAGTTACAGCCGTTGAGAGTGACAGCGTTCGCCGTGCGATGTTGGGGCCTTAGAGCGCGCAACACGTATAAACTCGTGCTCGTAGTGGAATTCTCTTAGTTTTATTACTATATTACCTCTTTTAAAATGTTTGAAAATAAGACAAAGGAACGGATTAGAATTCCCAGGGAAATGGCTCTTACGCTTGAATTTCTTATACTTAATAGAAAGTGCTGAAGTTCCTATGAAGCACAATTTTGTGAGTTTAGCTCTGAAACACGGTTAGCACAGCACTATTTTTAAAGTTGAACATATCATCCTATAGAAATGAAGGAAATATGCAACACAAGGAGCAGTGCTATCTTCCAAAAGGAAGTTCTATGACAATCAGTTTTCAAATGATACAAGTGAAACCGAACAAAGCAGTGCAAGTACAAGTGCCAGGACAATTTCTGATACCAATGCTAAAGATATCCGTAGAAGTACTGTGCATGTGTTATCGTCTAATAGAATTTTTCACCTTTTTACAGCTTTAGCACAGATAGTTATTTGTCGTGAGTGCAAATAAACATTGAAATTTAGAGAAGCGGAAAATCGAGGCCTTGGTTTTCCACTTGTTTTGCTATGCCATTGTGGCCGAAGAGATATTTATTCCGGATTTTACATCAATAATGGATATGAAGTGAATTGCAGAATTATACTCGTCACTCGTCTTTTAGTCATTAACAGAGATAGTATAAATTTATTTTGCAATCTTATGGACATCCACGACGGGTTGAGCTAAAGCGCATATAACAATATCATCAGATATATTCACTCCGCTATAAAATCCGTATTCGAACGTCTCTCACAAAAAAGTTGTAGAAGACGAAAAAGAAATGCATGAACGACATGAGAAGCCGATACTACATCTAGCTGTCTGGTAATTGCTCTTCAAAAATTAGTAACTATTAGGGTAACTACGCTGTTAGGATACTACACGGGCAAAGTTATTTATTTAGTAATTAAAAGTAGCAATTGCCAAAGATGTACATTTTGGAAAAACGATGAATGTACTCCAGAATATCAAGATTAATATGAAAAATACCAGGAAAAATGCATGAAAAATCACGATGGCTGTGCAAGATAAAAGTTGATGTTACCACAGAAATGTTTTTGAAATCGGAAGAGAAATTTGGTGTTAAGTATGAAAATTACATAGGAGATGAAGGTTTGAAAATGTTCAAAGCTATTTTAGATGTGAATCCATATGTTAAGGAATTCAAAGTGTTAAAACGGGAGTGTAGCGGCCACGCGAGAAGAGAATGAGCTTCGAAATATAAAGAAAGGATATAAGTTTGGTGGAACGGGCAGTTTGATGAATGCTTTGATAGAAAAACAGACCACTTACTATGGCTTGGCTATTCGAAGAAATGTGGAGAGTGTTGAAGAGATGAAGAATAAATATTATGGCTACTTACATCTGTGCTCTACGCACAAAAATGCACAGCATAAATACTGCCCGGAGGGCAAAGAACTAGTGTAAGTTGCAGAAATATACAGCTATTGTAGGAAATTCGAATTTGTTTGAAGACCCTTGTCCACTTAATCTAACGGTGCAGAAAGATATTTTTCCAATTTGTGAAGATTTATCCAAGAATCAATTACTCTAGAGATGCTTAGGCGGCCATACGTAGAATGCAAATGAAAGTTTCAATTCTGTCTGGCGCTTAGCTCCAAAACACCTCAATTCTGGATACAAATTAGTTGACATAACATCGTATGTTTCTACATACATTTTTACGTCACAAAGTGCGCAGAAGTTAAAAATAATTATTGGAAGCCAGTGTAAAAAGTACGCTGATAAGATCAACAAGCACCCCCTGAATCGACAAAGACGACGCAGCGCTTTATCCACCAAGGAGACGTAAATTACGCAGAGAGCTACAAATCGAACAAAATAAAGATCTATTGTATAGTCCTGGAATCGGTGATTAATTGGTATGGTATGGATATCATACACTTTTAACTTCTCAAATCTTTAAACACGTTTTTCTCAAAACCACATTTCTGAAATTGACGTAAACTTTCACTGGAAAATTATTCAGCAGGTTTTAATGAAACTTTAATCATAATTGCATAACATTATTATCTTCTATATGAACCTATTTGTTTTGTAAAATCACCAAGAAGAATACTTTTTCATAACGAAAAAATGAAAAAATAACGAAATACGAACTTTCCTGTTCAAAGATGCTTAATTTTTCCAATTCCCAACTTTTTTTCGTTTTTTAGGTTCATATAAAAACTATGGATATTAGTAATAAGAATTTTTTTAAACGGTTTGATTTAGATAAATACAACGGAATGTAGAACTCGCGCCAATTTGCAATCCGGGCGCGGACCTCCCAGAAAGACATGGTGATATGTCGGCTATTTTATTTTATCATGCAATAAAAAAAATATATTTCCTTCGTTTAAGATACGTATAACTGAATACCAAAGTTCAAATACCTAATACCTATTACTAATTCATTTTCTCTATAAAAAATGTCTGAAAATCATGCATTTTTAAGGCTTCTAAATGTATCTCTCCTCTTAAGTCAGTAATCTACACAGAAACACGTACAGCCATCTTTTCTCTTTATAAAAACGATGGGGGAGCACAAGAGGTTTTTTGGTTCCTCTATTACTCTTTGATTCTTCATTTTTCTGATTAACTCCCTTATTTTATCTCGACGGTTTAATGGTAAACGGTTGAGCGGCTGTTTGATTGGGGTACATTCCGCGGTGTTGATGCGATGCCTCCGAAAATCGCAACTCCCTACCTGTTGTGAATTCTGGGCAAATAGGTTTTTACGAACTACTCTAGTTATCCGTAAGAGAAAGAGTACTTCTCGGAAATAAGTACCGTAGACTATCTTATAGCGGGTTTTTTTCACGCCTATAAGAGTCACTACCTTCTTCGTTTCGGCTTCCCTTGTGAAACGTATCCCCTCTTGATCACAGACGTGCAATATTCCTACAATAAAATCCGACTTACAGAAATGCTTTCATAGGAAATTCGTTCTTAGAATAAAATCTTCCGTCATGTTTATTAAGAAAAAGTCTTTCTCTGTTTTAAGATTACCAATTTGTACTTTGGAGCGTTACCTCCCAAGGACTGATAATCTCTCCCTAGATATCGAAAATAGTTTCATTTGAGCGATTTCTGTGTTCGACGCATCAATATCACCTTGGTTTGCTCAGTCCTGTACGTCTACAGGAGATTCACCGTCGAACCTGTGATGTTCGGACAATCCTTTACCAAAATTCTATACGCGGTGGGAGTACGGGGCCAAGAACTCGACAATTCCCCAGTAGTCATTTCAGGTCGGACGCTGCACTCATTGGCGCGGAGGGAGGCGAGGGTATTACTCTAACACCCTACCTTGTCGACATCACTGTCTTACTGATATCTCTATCTTGCCGATCACCCTTGCCGATCTAAACCCTCCGTCTTTGACCGATCACCCTCTGCTGCTCCACTCGCTTCCAATATGGCCGACCACTCCTTACCGATCCACTCGTTTCCAATATGGCTGAGTAGACATGCCGATCCACCGCTATTTGTCTGCCGATCCTCTCCTTTCCACTTACACTCCGCGGTCTATCTCTCGGTTGTTTGTGGAGCTAGAATTTGGTGGTCGCTAATGTTATCGTCCACGTAATCATCCTCGTGGGTCAGCGCGGCTTGTTTAAGTGGAGTAACTATTGAATCGTGAATGTGTACAGTACGCATGCGCGTTGCTCGATAGTTGGTGTGCCGGTCTGCAATCTTGATTTTAACACACATAAATTTGTTGATCCTACTCGCAAACAGGAATTATACACATGCGCGCGTGCGCGATATGTGTTCGGTTTATTAAAAGCCTGCTTACAATGTATTATTTTTATCAATTCGCGAATCCATTCCTATTTTGGAACAATCGAATCATGTGAGGGTGGAAAAAGAAAGTTTATGTCTTCATCGCGTATTGTGGGTGGGGGATAGATTTCGGGGAAATTAGATCTTGTGACATGTGGACGGAAAAAACAAGTTTATGCCTGCGTCGCGTATTGGGGGTGAGAAATTGATTTTGGAAAAATTAGATCGTTCATCACACGGACGGAAAAAACAGGTTTATGCCTGCATCGCGTATTGGGGGTGAGGAATTGATTTTGGGAAAATTAGATCGTTCATCACGCGGACGGAAAAAACAGGTTTATGCCTGCATCGCGAAACATAAAAATACAATGCGCAATTTTATCTTTATCCACTACTTCAAAGATAAACTTGACAATTGATATGGGGATGGAGAGTAACGATGAACAGGTAAACAGGTGGGGACGTTGCGTAAAAGACTGACACAAGAAGATGCCAAGCAGCTACGGTGGTGTAGTGGATAGATGCCAAGCAGCTACGGTGGTGTAGGCTCAGACTGCCACGTGGCACACCCGGGTTCGAATCCCGCCCATCACCTCTGGCTTTTCTATGTGATATGTATACCGTAGCTCTGGTGGTTCGGAACCCACCTTAAACAGTAGGTCCTAGGCCGAATGGCCTTAGCAGTCGCGGCCGAAAAATGAATTAAAAAAAAAAAAAGAAGATGCCAGATTCTATCTCCATGGCCCTTGACTTTGATGATTGATGGTTGACGCGAAAGGCATCGTATAAACAATGTAAGTGGCCTCAATTTCATTTTTCTCTTTAATAGATCTGTAGGTTTTTTAACCTCGGGTTAATACGTGGGAAAGTACAAGTTTAGTCTCAGACCCTTTTTAATACACCAAAAGTTGTGACGGTTAAGGGTCTGACGATGTGCAAGCCTTTCGAGGATGGTCCACAGTTGGGGACGTAACATAAATGGTCGACAGGCTACTGTACTTGGCCGTAGCCCTTTCTTTCGGTTTATTACACGGACACGTGGGTGGCTACATTTTTTCTTTCGTACTAATTCGATTTTCCTAACATTACTCGTCACTGCAATCCTATTCTGCATAATTTCACTCTCACCCATGAATTTCACTCACTCCATGCCTTTAGCACCGTATTTATATGAGCTTAGCCTATCCTTACAAGAACAGCCTCGCTTGTCTTACATTTTCTATCTTTTTTACCCATCCTCCTTCCAACACCGTCCTTTCCACACTTTTCATTGTAGGCTAAATCTCATCACCTTATTATACATTTATCACTCCATTTTTTTTTCGGCCGAATATTGCGATATTTCCTACTCTTCCAATCTTCTCATACAACTTGTTTCACCTCGGGTTTTTTATTTCTACTCACTTTTCATGCCTTTGCACTTCACTATTTCTACCCTTTACCAATCTAAATCTCCAGATCATTTTTTGAAAATTAGTTAAATCGCCCCATGCTTTCTATAATCCTCTCATTCTGTAATCCTATTAATCCTTTCTATAATGGTACTATAATCCTGTATAGTAAGCTAGGGAATTCATTTCCAATTACTGTCCGAAGCCGTTAGAAACTAATCCGCATTAATTATTGGCGCTGTTGTAATACAATCTGATGCTGTGCGAATCTACTGATGCAGTACAAATTTCACACCGATGCTATACGAATTCAATTTATCTTACTAACTTAGCGCAAGGCAATCGTAGGATGAAAATATACTAGATGTACCTTGTTGAGAACGCGATATCATTTACTTGAAATTCAAAGAACATGTCGAAGCTCACGCAGCAGATGTAACTGTTAAGTGTAGAAAATTTCCTTGGCTAACGCGATATTAAACGTGAAAATTTTCAAGGAGTATATTTAGCATCGCACCAGGGGCCTCACGCTGGATATTCTGCAAAATCAAGCGGTCCGAAAATAGGGGGCCCCACGGGGCAAGATGTCATGAGGAGAAGGTTGAGGATGAAGAAAACTATGACGTCCTGATTAAATTTCGACACGGGGCAATCTATTATGAAGAAGGGACTGTGCGTTAACTTGTTTGCCAAAAAAAATTGTGTGTAATATATTGTGCAACTCAAATTAGAATTTAAGTGCAATTTATTGTTGACCATTCATCCTCGAATATATGTGTATGATTCCCCTGCATATGAATATTTTGCATTTCATTTTTTAAAGCAAAAATTAAAAATTGATGTCGCGATTTCTGGGTCAGTTTAGGTGCATATTTATACGCTTTGGCAAATGAAATATTTTCTTTTAAATAGCCTTGTTTGCCTGAGATTGAATTGAAGATTAGCCACATCGCCAGGTATAATTGAAGGCTTATCCGCGAGCGCGCCAGTCCCACGCGCGTAGGGGCGGTTCGGGGTGGCAGGGGGCGCAGGCGCCCTCTGTTGCCCTCGTCTGATTAAGCATTTTTCTTTGTAGTGATGTCACTGTGGCAAAACTCATCCGTACGATGAGCGTCGCATTGCACCAGCATCATCACTTGGGGTTACAGGCGGCTCGAGTGGAGACTCGGGTTGCCATTGCACGCAACTCTCCGGGCGCGATGGCGTTGCGTGGCGGCCGCGTAACGCCGTTAAATTAGGTGCTTTGGCGGTTCCGGGGGGTCCTTACAACCCTCCTATGTATGGGCGACCCTAAAAAGCTGCAGCGCGGAGGGGCACCGCGATATGTACTTGTAGTTCCCGGTGCCCCCTCCCCCCCACCTGCGCTTAAGATGGCCGCTGTGGAGGTTTTAGCCGGTAAGAATCCGGCACACCCCCGGCTCTCCTCCCAGGGAGCCGGAGAGTCTATGAAGATTTCCCTACGTAAAAAAAAAAAAGAAATAACTGAAGGCCTTGTCTAGTTTGTTAAAGTATCAGCTTAAGTATCATTTTATACACGTCTGGCAAATTAATTTTTGATTATAATCAATAGGAATTATATGGCTCTAATTATTCAGGAATGATAAATAATTGGATTGCTGGACACATATAAAGGTACAGCTAACCTGATATTTTGCACAAAACTAGATGGAACCTTTAGTTACAAGTGATGTTGATAAGTTATAACCGGTGATTTTGCTTTAAAAAGTGAAATACAAAATATCCATATGCAGAGGAATTATATGTATTCGAGGGCACCGTTCAGGGGTTAACATTTTAAATTGATATTTGAGGCCATACACTAAATTAAACACCCAAAATTATCATAAACAAATGTACGTTGACGCACCTTCCCTTCTTTACAATAGATGCGCTCCGTCTAACTTTAATCTGTAAAAAGTGATAGGTTGTGTTGTTATTCGGAAAAGTTTGCTATTCTTTCACCCTTTTCTGGTCAGGTTTGAATCACTCTTCCACAAGCTTCTAATTCCCCGCCTGCATGATCCCCGGGTTAACATTTCTGGTCAGTTTAATTTTGCGGAATGTCCAGCGTGGATCCCCCGGTGCTATGCTAAATGTGCTCCCCAAGAATTTTCATGTGTAATGTTTGGTTAGTTAGGGAAATTGTTTACACCTAACATTTACATCTGCTACGTGAGATTCGACAGGACCTTTGAATAAACAATATCGTGGTCTCAACAAGCTACTTCCAACATATTTTGTCCCACGATTGCTTCACGCTAAGTCAGTAACACGGAATGAATTTGCACAGCATCGGATTGAAATCATACTGCATCGGTTTAGATTCGTAAAGCATCGAGTTGAATTCGAACAGTCTCAGTCAATAATGCAGATTTAATTTGGGTGACATCGGGCTGTATGTGGAATGAATTCCCTACCTCATTAAGTATGATTGTAGAGCACCATATGGTAACGAATAATTATGGTGGAAAAATGTAAAGCTGGAAATTGAGCATAAGAATGCCATTCCACCTGATGCAGAAAGCATCGGGCGATTTAACTCGTTTTCAAAAAATAATCCGCTGGTGCAGAGTAGTAGAGGGTAGGAATAGTCAGCTGCAGAGGCATGACAAGTGGGTAAGAACAGAAAACCGGGAGATAAACAAGTTGTATAAGAAGATTGGAAAAATGGGGAGGATCGAAATATTTAACAGAAAAAGACATGATAAATGTAAATTAAGAGTGATGAGATTTAGGCTAGGATACAAGGTGTGGAAAGGGCTGGAAAGGTGAGGGGTAGGGAAGATTGAAATTGTAAGAAGAGCGGGCTAAGCTCATACAAATACGGGCCTGCGGACATAGGGTCTCTTTGATGGGTGATCATTAAAGTCAAGGACCATAGAGATTTAGTCTGGCACTTTCTTGTGTCAGTCATTTACGCAACGTTCCTTCCTGTATACCTGCGCATCATTACTCTCCATCCCTATATCAATTGTCAAGTTTATCTTTGAAGTAGTGGATAAAGAAAAAATTGCGCATTCTATTTTTATGTTTGGCGATGCAGGTATAAACTTGCCCGAAATCTGTATCCCACCAGAAATATTTATATTACGTGATGCAGGTGTTAACTTGCCTTTTCTGTCCACCTATTCAATGATCTAATTTCCCCGAAATCTATCCCGCATTCCCTGCGTGTATGTTTGTGTATGTGATATAAGTAAATTTTACTTTCTTCTATAATGGCCTCACGGTAGAGTAACGTACGAGGCGTTGATCACATATCTTTTGTCGTCGTACAGATTCAGGCTATGTTCAACTTTCACTGTGTATACATCATGTTATCAGAATTGTATTCAATTTTGCTCTTGCCCATTATTGGTACCATTTTGTAAACAACCTACGTAACGCGGGAATGTTATGTAGCGCAATATTATGTACGCCTTTGTGTTCATCTTTTCTTTTTATAGCATTTGATAGTCTGCTTATTAGGCTCGATCGTACCTGTCGCATACATTTTTCTCGTAAGCTCAGAAATACATGCATGATTCTACCATTATTCTTGTCCTTCGTAATATCCGGTATCTTCCTATTATCTCTCGGCATACCATAAACTTTATCTACATCATAATCGCTCATATCAAACAAGGCTAAATTATTTCGCATATTTTCATAAATATCATCGCATTTTACGTGATTAATTAAACCATTTGTATCGGTGTATATCAGCGTGCATTTATCTCCATATTTCTCCTTTATATAACTTTAGTGGAAATTATACAATCGTGTTTTCGATATGTCTAAAATGGATATACCGATATGCAATAGTTTCTCAAATGTGATTTGCAATTTATGTAACTAAACCGCCACAGGGTTTGCGGAGAATATCGTACGGCTATAGAAATTCAGTAAAACAATCGACTCCGTATCGTCCGTCCCATTTGGGTATTAATCTTATGTCAACACGTTTCCTGACATTTTCCATTGTCTTGCCGTAAATTGCGTTATTAATTAATTTGAATAGATTCTTCTCGAAATTGTTGTTTGCATTTGTATGAAGACGGGTGTTTAGTTCGATGTACGGACGCATCCATAAAGGTTAACGCTTATAGAGCGATGTTTGCGTGTTAATATGATAGTGTTAGTGATAGGTACTACTTTAACTTTAACATTTTCTGTGTGCGGAAATTCTGGAAAACGTCCGAAAGTGGCAAGACACCGGTTTTGAGATGTAAGTTATTGTATTCTCCGAAGCTCCTAATCTCACATAAGTTTTATATATTCCATGAAAATTCGTAGTCTTTGTCAGTGATCGTCAATATATCGTTTGAATCCGTGTGTTCGTACAGAAAGACCCTCTTTCGCTTTAATGATTTCAACTGCTCGACGCTTAAATTAGAAAATTAAGATTTAACGATGATTAATTCATCTTTTTTTTAAATAGGATGAAAGTTTATCAAGACACGATACTAAAAATTTGATGGAATCTGTAAAACGAATATAGATTTTGTTTTTTTCGTCGAACTTTGTGAATGAGATGTAGTTTTTTTTCTTTATGGGCATACTTGCATCTATGACCGTTCTTCTTCTTTGGCGGTATGCCTCAGTTATAGACGGACTCATTAATTTGTTCCTCCACCCCTAAAGGGGGGCAAGAAGAAGCTGGAATGCGATCGTGGAGGTGCCAAGTGACAGGAACCGTCTGGACCTGGTTTACTGACTCTACGCTCGATATGCGCGCGATTTACAAATTGCGCCAAAATTTATAATCATGGTCGGTGAAATACATATTGATATATCAGGTGTACCGGTATAAAGTGAGCGTTTTTTTGTGAAAACGAAAAACCAATTTTAAATGGGAAAGTAAACAAATTTTATTCAATGTATCGACCATTGCTTTCTACACATTTTGACCACCTCTCTGGCAATTTGTGGATACCACGCCAATAGAAATGTTCCTCTTTTGAAGGAAACCAATCGGATACCCAATTTTCGACTTCTTCGTAGGAATCAAAGTGCTGCTCAGCCAATGCGTGTCCCATCGATGAAAACAAATGGTAGTCGGAAAGGATCTAGTTTGGCGAATACGGCGGGTAGGGTAGCAGCTCGCAGCCAAGTGCCTTCTGGTCCATTCTGGTCGTTTTTCGATCAGTGCATGGTTCAAATTGATCATTTGTCGTCTGTAGCGATTAGTATTAACGGTTCCACCAGATTTTAGAAGCTCATGATACACCACACCTTTCTGATCCCACCAAATACAGAGCATTGCCTTCTTGCCGAATCGATCTGGTTTTGCAGTCGATGTTGATGGTTGTCTCGAATTAACCCATGATTTTTTCCGTTTAGGATTCTTAAAATAAATCCATTTTTCATCGCCAGTAACAATTCGATGCAAAACTGATTTTCTTTAGTGTCTTTGAAGCAAAATTTCACAAGTGCTTTTT
>JBCFXI010001411.1:0-55905 GCA_038496175.1 Ampulex compressa | reverse complement strand
TTCATACATTCGTGCAAATACAACATTATAGAGCCTAATATAACTTATTGATAGTCTAAGAAGGTAGGAAAAGAACGAAATATCTTTTAAAATTGAACAGCCGCCTGACACCGCCACGGTCGTATTCCACCTTTTCCTCGCCCCACTTGAGGGGTCACGGAACAAATTATTGATTCAGTGTGTACTTCTTACTTCGCTCCCCTTTCTTTCCTGTAGTGGCTAGACGCCGACCATCACATACGAGTACCGCATACATTGTACACACTGAATCATTAATTTGTACCACGACCCGTAATGGGGAGCCAGGGGAAGTCGGAATACGACCGTGGTGGTGTCAGGCGGTTGGGGCCAATTGGTCCAAATTTTTAGACTCTGTGATCGACAAGCGCGCTATTTACAAATTGCGCAAAAATGTATAATTATGGTTGTTCCAATAAACATTGACGTATTTATTGGTATTATTCATAGAAACTTGCAAATACAACATTATAGAGTCGAATATAACTTATTGCTAGCCTAAGAAGGCGGGCAAAGAACGAATTATCTTATAAATTGAAAACATGTCCATTAAGAAGAAACTTTTGCATCAGAATTATTACGTGTATTGATTTCGTAACATTAAGTACTTGATCGATTGTTCCAATGTATAATAAATTATGGTTCAGTCAAGAACCGTGTCATATGATAGTCTTGAAAAGAACCATTTTACAACTCTAAAAAAGTTCATTATACCTCTGAAAAGAAGCAATTAATAATCAGTACTCGCACAATTACTTGATTTAATCCTTTTAATCGATTAATGTTACGAAATCCTTGCAAAAGTGTCTCGAAACTCTGATGCAAAAGTTTCTTCTTGAAAAACATTTTTTCAATTTCAAAAGATAATTTGCTTTTTCTCGCCTTCTTGGACTAGCAGTAAGTTATGTGCGAGCGATCGAGTGATCCATGAACCCGACGACATTTATACCCACAATATTGGGGAGAGTAACCATTGTCAGCATATCACTGCTGTCTTCAGTGGAAGCGGTTGGACATATCTCACTTATCCTGAAGATGAGAAGTAAGGGTCCATCAGGGTGAGCTTTACACTCTCCACATAACTTACCACGAGCGCTATTTCAACCACACTAATGGGCAGATACAGGCGGACACGAAAAACTAATATAGGAGCAACGTAACTAACACAAACTTTAATTGCTTGTTAACCCGTTGTAACCAAAACCCCATTCGGTTCTGGACCGAGAATCCGGTCGTCCCTTGTGGCGACGTTAATAGGCGACACAGCGATATTAAAAACGACCAGCTCGTGAGATGGATGGATGGATGGATGAATGGAGAATGAGAGTAAGAGTAAGAGTGAGAACGGCAGTTAAATGAAGAGTGAAGTCCAGGAAAGTAGTACCTTCAGTGAATGAAAATCGCCCACGTACGTAGGGGAGTGACCAGCATTCTCCAAAGCAACAGAAGCCCAGATTTGCTCGAACTAGCTTATATGAGCATAATATAACTTGTCAGCCACAGGCCCATCTGGCTTGTATAAATCGCTCTGATCGCCTACATATTGTAACGGGCAGTCGGTAGGATCAAATTTTGAGTTTTCAGTTTCGCGCTTTAAAACGGCCATTAGAAATGTCCTCATTATTTTAAGCATAGGTAAGCATAGAATTTAAGAGCGCATAGGAGATGAAACCGCACGTTTCACGTTATATGTTTCTAAAATATAATTATTTAGAGAGCATCAACTTTATACTTTACATTTTGGCGCGTACAGTATTAATAAATTTTACCGGCAACAATACCGCCACACCCACCATGGGCATTGTATATCACACTCGTCCATATTCCTCTCCGCCCCAACCTTTTTCAACATATCAATAAAATTTCCTTTACCTCTTTTTTATGTGCCAAGACCAATAAAAAAGGAAGGGGCTTACACGCTCTGCATCTAGTCGAAGGTCTACGAGTTGTGAGACTCAAGTCTAACTGTGCTAGAATATTGGGACTGTTCTCAAGACACCTCAAGCATTCTCATATTCGTCGTGAACTCGCGACATTTAGGAAATTTGAACGACACGCACCAATTCGCATAACATAAACCCCTTTTTCTTCTTATTATTATCACTCATCTTTGATTTCTATTTCTCTCTTATACTTTCTTTCCTTTTTCTAGTTTATCTCCTTGCCTGTTAGCATTTCTTCCCTCCCTTCTCTTGCACAGTCCTTGCCCTCTTTGTTCGTCCAAACTTTTTTCCTTTTCCTTCGTATTCTACTCTCCATAACCCTTTTCTATTTCCTTCTTCCGCTTACTATTTATGTCCTTTCCCTTCCCTTCTCTCTTCACTCTTCCTCTTCCCCATTCTTCATCACACACGCCATTTTTTTTTTCCTTTATTCTTTCCATAAAATTGTCTAATACCACCTGTTCACCTCTTACATGCATTGAACACTGAAGCCTCCTTGATTGATATATATCTAGATAAAATTCGTGCCCAAGATTGCCATCTTTCTGAATAATTACCAAATAATTACCCTTTATACTTAGAATGAAAGAATGAGAAATACTACTATATAAAAATTTTCATTAGTAAATAGTATTTCGGTGCAAACTGAGCAATAAAAGAATAAAAAGCGACATGAATATTAATGGAAATAAATATTTTTTTATGTATTGTTTTATATTTTGTAAATTTATGGATATTTTAGTAAATTATCGAATAATTTGATGGAAAATGTTCATAAAAATGGCACAATGTAAACAAACTGTTTCAAACATACTGAAAAAGTAGTACAAGTAATTTTTGAGTAATACAAATTTAATTTTATAATAGCGTAAATTTTTTATATTGAATTATTATATTTATAAGTATTAAATCGGTGGAAGAAAATGTAGAAATTATCCTTGAATGTAAAGGGTTTATCAACTCACCAGGAATTTTGAAGTCGTTTGGTTTAATGCAACGAATGTAGGATGGTTCCTTGCCCATCAGTATGTCCATCAAATTATTTACACTGTTTTTGAACTGCGTGATGGCGGTTTCCGGCCTCTTTTTGCTCGACAAGTCCTTTACATCGAACACAGACTACAAAAAAAAAATAACACGAAGAAAATAAAGGAAACGAATACAGTAATTAAATATGAAGAAATGCAGCAGAAAGAATAACAAAAAATAGAACATAAATAAAAAAAGACTCTAAAAACAGCACGTAAGAAATAAGGGAAAAAAATGAAGGATAAAAGGTAAATCTGAAAAGTCAACTGAAAAAAATACGGGTGAAAAGGCAAAATAAAAAATAAATGACAAGTAACGAAGTAGACAGAAATACATCAGAATAAATAAGGTGGGCAGGAAAAAAACAAAAAAAAGGTGAAGACGAAAGATGTAAACAAAGAAAAAAGGTGAAAGAAAAAAAATGAATACAATTTCAAGTAAGAAAATATAAGTGAAAAATTTAACTCACCTTGGTAATGCTGTTTGTTGTATTTGACATCACCTCTCGTAAATCTCGAAAGAGCAAATCGTTGTTCTTTTCGAGAAAACCGCGTACATTGTAAGTAACGTCGCCCGCGTAGTGCACCAATCGAAATTCCTGCAAATTTTAATTACAAAACAATCAAATGGTACCGTAGCACGACTAATGAGCATCCGCCCTAATCCTCCATCTTTTCGACATTGCAATGTATCTCGTTCGCTTATATCGCATCTCTCCTGCTTTCAATGTCTCTCACTCACTCTTGATGCGTCTTTCTCACATTGACCCTTTCAGTACGGGCGCCGGATATATCCGGCATCCATCTGATGACCAGTGTGGACGAGCGTCAGATATATCCGGTATCCATGTGACATGTATTGTTCCGTATATAATTTTGTATATAATCTCATATAAGTGTTACTTATATAATTGATAGAACTTTATATAGATATTTTTTTAATATTAAAGCTATAAACAGCATTTGTTATAAGAACCACTGTTTTATTAAGCACAATTCTTATTTAACGTTCAGAAAAATCTTCATAAAAAAAAGGACTGACAAAGTGCTATGTGTGCATTTTTGTCGCAGCATTTCGTTCTGCAGAAGTGTCACGGCGGACAGAACGCTCGTACCGAAAGTGTTAATGTATTGTATACTTCACTCGCTTTTATTGCGTTTTTCTCGCTCTCAATGGGTGTGATACGTACGTGATGTCTCCCTCGCGTTTTAACATTGCCAATAAAACATAAGCCCAAGTAAACCAAACCGAGCTTGCCTGACTGGATAGAATTTGCTTCGCGGATTCAGAGCGCAGAACGTTAAGCGGGGATTAATGTATACAGGGTGATTCTAGTAACTGAGCCGAGCTACAACTTTTTTTTTAGGCGAAGTTAGACAAAAATCATACAGGAAAAGTTTGCACTGTTCGAAAAGCTGCATCGTCTTATGTGCCGACTTTTTTCCCAAATGCGTTAGTGCATCTGCAAAGTGCAGTTACACTGTTTTTTTTTCTTTTAATGGAACCACCCATTTTTTTTACATAAACACGTTCCTTAAGACATTTTGCAATTAAAGTGTATAAGGAAAGTCGCAGAACGAACAATAGTTTATGAGATATTCCGCTTTATTCCAGTACAAGGAGATGGAAAAGGAAGGTGTTAGCTTTAAAAACTGGAAAAGTGTCCTTCAACAAGAAACGTTATTACGTATAACGATTTCGTAACATTAATTGCTTGACCATTTGTTCCCATGTAAAATAAATAGTGGTTTTGTCCGGCGCTTTACCAGATTTTAAGATTTACCGTTTCTGCCTACCATGGGTCTGTCTTTACAATAACGTTTTCAGGCTCTTTGCGTTATTCAATTTACAAACGTCGCACTCAGGATCAAGATGTATTATCCCTCGACTTCGTTATACGATTGAATTAGTATGCGATACAATTCCGACAAACAATGCGATAGAACCGCAAATATGCGTAAGAAAAAACATGCACATTCCGGTTCTAGCAAGTAGTCCTGCATTCCTTCCAAGTAATTTCTTTCCAACTCCTTACGGTATTCTATACCGCAACAATTATACGCGACATGTCGTAAAACTAAGATACTTGCCACAACCCTAGATGTTGTCCAGCGTACAAGAAACAATAATAAGTAATAAATAAAAATAACAATATTAGACTTACGTTCCTACCCATGATCTTCTGTGTCTGTATATCGGCCTTCTTGTGACTGATGAAGTGAGGATGATTATGTAGATTGACAATGAGCTTTTCTAAAAAGCTCAGGTCGGTAGGTTCCCCGGGTCTAAGGCACTCCTCGTCCAGCAATGATATAATTCCTGTTGACAGTTATTCATTATTCATTAATATTATATAATAATTTTATTTTCTCTGCCCTTACAAGGTGCAGAGCGACTCCGTTCCTCTTACATTAGACCTCTCATCTTACTCTCCGTTCTCTCTCATTCTTTCTCTCCCTTTCACCTCTACCGAATTTGTTCTCCGTACACGTTCTCCACGCTCACCGTGTGTCACTACCGCAACCTCCTTATCTCTCATCGTTTAATTCATTCCGCTCGCCTGGCTCATCCTTAGTTCTAACCTACTCTCACACTATCTTGGATTCATCTTTCCCAATACCCTCCTCTCTGCCTTTCATCCACTATTGTATTGTTTTTTTTTTTTTTGATCACATCCCCTCTTTGTCCGTCCGTCTTGTGCTATCACTCTGTTCTCCCGCCACGGCCATCTTGCCCTTCTCCTCGTTTCTACCTAGGTACTCTAGTATTTCCAACGTTCTAATTTCTTTAAACCACTCTTTCCGCCTCGAAACTTCTTTCCTCTAACACCTTGCTTGCCCATGTAGCTGACTGTCACTTTCCTCTACTGCCTGCCTCACATTTCTTCCCTCTGCTTTTTTCCTTCTCAGCTATTCCAACAAAATCCTCTTGTGTGTTAGAATGCCTTTCTCTGATCTTCTCATCTTGATCTCGTCGTTCCTCCACTCCTCTTCATCTTTTGCCAACACCTTCTCGCCCATTCACTTCCTCTTCCCTTCTCTAGTTTTTTCTCATATCTTATCGCCCTTAATGTGCTCCTTCTCTTCAGTTTCCATCTCTTCATTCCTCCCTTACCATATACTTTGTCCCCTTCTGTCCAGCCCCACCACTTAATTCAACTATTTCTCCGGAACTTTTTTCATTTTTCTCCACTCCTTTCATCCCCAATTGTCCGGCCAAAACGCTCGCTCACTTACGCTAGTTGTTTGTTATTCCTCTTAAATCTATATTCCAGATACGTCACTTCTCTTACCTTCTCTATTTAATTCTTCATTCAGCATCATGCCAACCCCCCCCCCCCCCCACTGCCGTACTACAAGCGCCATCGTCTTCTTGAGATTTACCATGAGCTCCTCCTCTATATACCGCTCTAGTCTTTTCAACAGTTACTACATCCTTTCCTCATTTTCTGCCAATATTACTAAGTTGTTCATGTAGCCTAACACCCTCAGCCTCTACCTGCTTCTTTCTCTAATGCCCCCCCATTCCGTCTCTTTCCTGCTCCTTCTCCAGGTTCGCTAGCAACATATTAAATAGCATTTGGATCAGTGGTCACCCCTGTTTTACTCTTCTCTTTGCCTAAAACACACTTCCCGTAAACCTCCCTCAGCTTCGCTGCACACTTCATCTCCCTACATATCTCTATGATCTTCTTTCTTAGCCTGCAACTTATTCCCTCTTCATCTCATCTCTTTTATAATACTTCCTTTTCCATCACATCGAACGCTGCTTTGAAATCGATCAGCGTACGCACTATCGTCCTCTCCCTGCCCATTTCTCTTCCTATAAGGTAGTTTAGAACGTATATTGTAACGGCGCCGATCCCCGTGAAAGAGAAAAGGGAGATTACATGACAAAATGCATGCCCAACTTAATCATGGTTTTATTATCAGATTATCCGCTAAACTTCAATAATCGTAGAAACCTTCATAAAAATGCTAAAACTCCAGTGGTACCTGAAGAGCTGGTTCAATAAACAAGATACACGATCCTCAATAAGCAATACTTAATACGATAAGTAATAGCAATCCAATAAGGGCCTAGGCAAGGACTTTAGGAGGGGCTAAACCAAAGGAGGATTATGACTGGTATACTGGTCCTTCAGTGAAAAATATACTTTGGTAGAAGGGATTAGAGATTATGTGTAAGTGAAATACATTACAGTAAATGTTCCATAACTGATACTCAGCATCAATGCCATTTGTATCAATTATGCTACCGGGAGACACCGCTTTCCATGTGTGCAGCTTGTCTTTGTAGTGTAGCGAGCAAAGCAAACCAGTTTAAAGGGTATCGTCATCAACTATTTAGAATTCAGTTTTTTTAATCCGTGGATTTTTTAACACATTGGTGAAATTTTGCCGATTAAAATAAGATCAAACACGATATTAATTATTAATTCTTGAATCGAATTATGAATGCGGTTTACTTGAAAATTATATAAAATATCATTGTACATTGTTGGACATATCAGATATAGCAAGTGGTAATACAAGCATGAACATCAACACTGTGGGCAAAGGTGTAGACTCCAATTGGTCAAAATTATTATTTTAAAAAAGAGTACTTTCTTGAAAAAATTCAATGACTTCTTTTATAGTATGTAATAATACAATACTTTATCAGGATGGAGCAGGTTCTTGTGTTTAACAAACTGATTCAGGGTGTTGGGTATGTTAGTTCTTAAAGTTCTCATAATACCAGAATTACCTCTATTGCAAATAAAAAAGTGTTCGAAAGATGTTTAATAACACGTAGGTTTATTTTGGCAGACATAATTACAGATACTTGGACGCCCCACTGTTTAGAAGTTACTTTTCACACCCATTTTTTTTCAGTACGTTGATGACATTCTAATTTGCATTCTTGTAGGCCATATAAATAAGATTTTATAATGTCTGAATTCTTCCATCCTGAACTACACTTCGCCCACGAAATAGAGTATGACCCTGTAATTAATTTTTTATAAGTAACATTATTGAGACACAAGAACAATATCTCAGTAAACTGGTATCATATACCTATTATACATTCTCACGAAAATTGGCATCAATTCTCGCGAAGATTGACATCATAAGTCTAATTGATCATGCTATTTTAATATCGGAACTAACATTTCACAAAAATAACATTCAGTTGATAAAACGTTTTCTACTGAATAATGTTTTCCTTCATTATTTTAGTAATAGAATTACAAAAATATAGTCATACGTAAACCAGCTTAAAGCTGGTTCAGGGTCTCATGGCTGGTTCAGCCATTAGTGCTTCCTACATTTTTGTAAATTAATTAATTTTATATCCATTTTAATCATCAGAATTCGACTAGCATTATTAACACAAACATGTCACTTATGTTATTGAAGGTTATCCAGCAAAGTGTTGCTTGGGTAGTCACTTATCAATTTTTTTTTTCTTTAACTCAACGAGTTGAGTTGCCCAAGCGGCCTAATTATAGTTTGTTTATCAATGTAAATAGTGTACATATATTATTTTTGATGTATCGTTAACACATACAGTTGATCGCGGAGACGAACTTATATTCACTACCTAATTATTTAATAAGCATAACGTTTCCTGGTCAATTCCTCCAAAATTTTTTTTATGGATTATTCCAAGCGCACAACAACTGTGCTTGTTTAACACGTTAAGCGCTAGACTTTCCGTTCAGGCCTCGTCGGTCCCTACGGACCGGCGGTAGACTTTTCATTCTTCTATCGCGGCGCGTGTGTCGGTCCTTGCGCACTTGTGAGACTGAACAATTTAAATTATGCCATATCGGTTTTTGTTTGGTCAATGCTTCAAGGAAAAGAATATAATATTTAAAAACATTAATGTAATTTATTAAAACAAGATAAGCAAAGGTGAGGTTTCCGTGTACATCGGTTACAAAAAGTTGTTACTTTTGGCATTACATTTTTAGCTGTCTTTGGTCCTAATATTCCCGCATTCTGATTATAGCATTCGGTGCAGTATTTTCTAATTTTGTGCGCACTGCCTTCCTTTTTTCCAAATTGTCTATACTTTGGCTCGGCAGGGCCCACCTCACGGCTAACTGTGGCTTGAACGGAACGATACAGAAATTTGGCGTGGCCCTTAACGTGTTAAAGATTATAGTTTGTCCATTAAAGCTAGACACATGTTTTTTTGTTACGAGTAATTAAGTTTGACTGCAAGACACAGTAGATAATCTTGCAGTTGACTATTCCTCAGGGTTCTGATCGGACGTGATATATTAATGCCTTTCGATTGACTTTGTTAAAAAATTATTGTATTTAACAAGGTTCTCTGAAGGTAGAACAAATGTCATAGGATGAAGTACTAATTTGTTTACTATTGTTGTCTGCTCGATTAAAGACCAAATTTATCCTACGTTATATAGAATTATAAAAACTAGATTACAAAGTTAAAATATTCCATACTTAAAGGTATTGTAGCGGGCTTCTACTGCCAAAAAACGGACTAGAGGGTAACGATTTCCATGGGCGACCTGACTGCACTATTTCAGGTCGAAATCTTAGCTATCTTGGAATATGACAAATTGCAAATTGCAGTAGACAGTAGGGACAGAAGAATGTGCATCTGCTCTGACAGCAGATCGCGCTTGCAAAGACCACCACTAAATCGTCAGTAGTCTGCGACTGCATGCAAGCACTGAAGAAGCTTTGTGAACATAACAAAATCGCCATAGTCTAGATTCCTGGCCACATGGGGCTACACGACAACGAGGTAGCGGACCGCCTTGCAAAACCGGGTACTTTGAAGGTCCCGGCCGAGCAAGTAGTGGGGGTTCCGTTTGCTGCTGGAAAAGACGCTATCAAGAGAAACCTAGAGACAGAGCACAAAAGCATGTGGAAACGGACTCAGAGCTGTCGCATGCCGAAACTTCTGACAGACCGATTATTGCAAAACAGAATCCGAAAACTACTAACAATGAGCAGGAATGAATTGCGACTTAGCATTAGACTTCTTACTGGATATATGGCCCTAAGAGCGCATCTACACAATTTCAAACTGACTGAGCAGAGGAAATACCAATTATATATACTTTATGTCACTGTCCTATGTTAGCATTAATTAGGTACAAATCCTGGGCGCAGGTGTTTAGCGAACCCGATTTAATTGACACGATAGTCAGCAGCCTGTGTGACCTAAGGAAAAGAAGATTCGCGGGAGGCTGAGAAAGAAGGCTATGGCGATTTGATAGCCTGATATGGACAGTGATCAGCTAGGGAGTAGAGACATGGGGATGGGGGGAGAGGAAGAAGTTAGAGAGCGTGCAAGAGAGGTATTTGAAGTGGATTATGGGGCTGAGTAGTAAAACATCGGAATACCAAACAAGGGAGGAATTAAAAAGAAAGAGATTGAGGTTCAGGACGGCGATCAGAGGATGGCGATACGCCAAAAGATTACAGGAAGAGAAGGAGGAGTATTGACTCAGGCATGCTGGGAAGGCGTAAGGAAGAAGGCTAGAAGACGAAAAGTGAAGAAGGACTGGGAAATAGAGAGAAACGAGAGGCTGGAGCAAGAAGAGATAAAAATTGAGAGGATAGAGAGAAGAAAAGAGGAAGGAAAAGAGGAATGGTTCGAGAAGATCGTTGAGGAATAGAAAAACATGGACAGAGAGGAAAGATTTGGGAGAATAAAAGAGGCCAAGTACAACAAGTGGTACAAGGAAATTAAGGTAGAAGGGATACCAGAATATTTAAAAAAGGGATAGGGCAAAAGTAGGTGGAGAAGAGTGACGAGATACAGAATGGGAAACGAAGTGAGGGAGGAAAGGTACGGGAAGGGGGAGGGGGACAGGGGGCGTAGAGTGTATGGAGAGGAGGAGGAATCATGGGAGCACCTATGGAAGGAGGGATGTGACGGGAGAGGAGGAAATTAAGTAATTGGGCTAGGATGGAGGGAGGTGGTATGGAAAATATTAGGGGGGGGGGTAGTGGGTGATAGCGGCTGAGAAGTACAGAGGGAAGGGAGATATAGAGAGAAAGGAAGGACGAAATGGCACGAATAAAGCAAGAGGAAACGGAAGACCGGAGAGGAAGAATATGGAGAGGGAGAGAACGAGTG
This sequence comes from Ampulex compressa, assembly GCA_038496175.1. Lineage (NCBI taxonomy): Eukaryota > Metazoa > Arthropoda > Insecta > Hymenoptera > Ampulicidae > Ampulex > Ampulex compressa. The sequence goes on along the minus strand of JBCFXI010001411.1, from coordinate 44,806 downwards.
CCAGTAGAAGTCTGGTACTCGGTCAGAAGTATAGGATAAAATTGTATGAAATAGAAGTAAAATAGAGTATAGAACAATAATAGTTAAGGTTAGGATAAATAAGGAGCGAGGAGAAATAGGATTAAGTTTTGTAAAAAAACTGTATCCCCAAGGGGAAAGTTATGAAATATATACATACATGCATACATACATACTAAAGGCATTGGTAAATGTTCGCGAAACTCATAGTCAGTGATCAGCCTTTGCATCGCGAGCGTCAATCGGTAGATCGTATCTCGAAGGATCCAAGACGCAGTGTACTATAAATCGTGCAACCGTACATCAGCACTCAATAATTCATTCTGGAAACCCTCAAAGGGAACATTAAGAATGTAGAATATGACTGTGGCGATGTCAGGCAGAAAAGAACACTTGGTTCAGATTTATAGACTCTATGATCGACATGCGCGCTATTTATAAATTGCGCAAAAATGTATAATTATGGTTGTTACAATACACATTGACATATTCAATTGTATTGTTCTTAAAAATGTGCAAACGCAACATTATAGAACCTAATATAATTGATTGCAAGTCCAAAGAGATAGGAAACGAATGAATCATCTTTTAAACTTGAAAAAATATCCTTTGAGAAAAAACATTTGCATCAAAGTTATTAGGTATAACGATTTTGTAACATTAATTGCTGGATCGATTGTGCCACCCCCCTTTCTCCTATACAATAACATCTCCATAGAAGTTACCTAAAAATACCTTTTCTTTTTTAATTAATTCTTTGACACCGACTGCTAAGGTCATTTGGCCTACTGTTTAAGGTGCGGTCTGAACCGCCAGAACTACCGTATACATATCACATGGAAAAACCAGAGGTGATGGACGGCATAGAACCCACTAAAAAAAAAACCCTTTCCAAGCGCCATTTTTTTGCTTCTACGCGTACGCTATGTACAATAAATCCGACCCAGCTAAACGTGCGATACGACACACAATGCCGTACTTGGAGAGATTCCTTTGAAAAGACTTCACGGTTTGACAGTGCCTGATACGAATATAATACAACTTTTTTAATTGAACTTTTTTTTACGTAAACTGGTTATTAACACATTGGTGAGAGTTTGTAGATAACAATGAGGCCAAGCAGGACATAATTACACTTACATTTACTTATTTGACACTTATAATACAACTCAGTTTCTTTTATCATCGCCTTACGCACATTAAAATAAGGGGTTATTAGTTTCATTCAAAATGATAATAATAACATATTTTTTTTTTAATTCAGTTTTCGGCACCGACTGTTAAGGTCATTTGGCCTAGGACCTATTGGTTAAGGTGCGTTCTGTGAACCACCAGAGCTACGGTATACACATCACATAAAACAACCAGAGGTGATGGACGGGATTCGAATCCGGGTCTGTCGCGTGGCAATCTGAGCCTATCCATTACATCACCGTAGTTCCCTAATAACATATTTCTAATACATTACTAATACATTATTATGATATTAAACATTAGTATATTGAAGATGATGCAGATGCAGACTTATCCTTTTCGCTATTAGTCGAATGCCCTCTTTTCTACAGATGTCAAGCAAATCCTGCCCCTTTCTCTTCGTAACTGGCCCTTAAACCGAGTCTTGTAATTCGTAAGTAGCATTTGGATCAAGCCTTCTTCGCCGTTATTATCGTAGCGTGGCTTATGTATTCAGCGGAAGCCGTGGTCATAACTATATGTTGTTGGAACTTATTTTGATCGGCAAGATATCACCAATATGTTAAAAACAATTTCAGGTTAAAAAAATAAAATTCAAAAAAATTTGTGACAACACTTTTCAAGCTAGTTTTTAATATCTCACTTGTCGAACTCGTATTTGGCCTGTCTCTTTTGTTGAGGGTCCCTTTTGTGCGCTAGGCCTTTTGTACAGCAGAATTTAGAGGCCTAAAAAACTGTCTTCTAATTCGTATGTAACAAAAATCGTATCCACGTTTTCAGCTTTTCACTGTCCTTTCATTGGGAATTTTACTGCACTACCATTATCCCTCCCAACCCTGGAAGTGCTTATCTCACTCCTATATGGATATGCCCCTATTTATTTGCGCCCTTCTACTCCTCCTTTTAGTTGCCACCTTTCATACCTACTTTTGTGTCTTTGTCCCCCTTGCCTCCCTCAATACAGTAAAAATTCTATGAATGTCGCAACTGGAGCTTTTTCGTGAATGTTACAATGCTGCATTTACACCAATGCTATTTACACCCTACGTCTATGTTATATTCCTTGGAGCTAGTTAAGCGTGTGATATGGCATACAATGGGGTACACCACGGCTCCTTTGAGAGGAGCACTTGACGGTTTTTAACATAATAATATAACTTTCTTAGTATATTATTATTATAGTACAGTATATAGTATTATAGCATATTAGATAAAAAAAGAATTTTTGAATTAAGAGTGCTAAAAAAGATTGAAAAAAATATAAATGATGTAGAAATAAAAAGAGTAAGGTAGAATGGAATAGATTTGGGAAATGGAGAAAATACAAAAATTGTTAAATACCTTTATGCTTTTCCTCGATGAGATCACATATAACTTTGTTGTTGAAGTATTGAATATTCTCCCATGCGATGCCCTCCCTCAAATATTCTTCCTGCTCAGATTTCAAGGTCAACTGGATGAACAATTGTTGCAGCTTCTCGTTGCAGAAGTTTATGCAAAACTGTTCGAAACTGCAACAATATTTCTTGAACAAATTTATTGCTTTACCTTCCGGTTTCTTTTCCAAACCGGAAGAAGACTAAAGTCGATTTTATTTACGGTCAAAAAAATTTAGTTAAATTAATTGGTAATTATATGAAATAGGACACATTTCAATGATTTAAATGACATACACAAGGAGTCAATAATTTCTTCCAGGACCCCTCAAGGGGAGTAAGAACTTGGAATATGATCGTGGCGGTGTCAGGCAGCAGGGACCAATTAGTTCAGATTTATAGATGCTATAATCGATACACAGGCAGTTTTCACACTGTCCAGAAAAGTATAATTATGATTGTTTGAACACATCTTGACATATTTAATTGCATTTTTTATAAAAACGTGCAAACGTAACATTATAGAACTTAATATAACTTATTGCCAGTCCAAGAAGGTAGGAAAAGAATTAATTGTCTTTTAAAATTGAAAAAATGTCCTTTAAGAAGAAACATTTACAGCAGAATTATTAGGTATAATCGTTTTGTAACATTAGTTACTTGATCAATTGTTCCAATGTAAAATAAATTGTAGTTCTCTCAAGAACCGTGCATTAGCTTTGAAAAGAACTAATATTTAGTCCTCGCACAACTACTTGATTTAATCCTTTTAGTCGATTAATGTTACGAAATCGTTATACGTAATAACTTTAATGCAATAGTTTCTCCTCCATTTTTTCAATTTTGAAAGATAATTCGTTCCTTTTCCGCCATCTTGGACTGGCAATAAATTCTATTAAGTGCCATAATATTGTGTTCACACGATTTTATGAATGATACAATAAAATGTGTCAATATATATTAAAACGTCCATAATTGCATATTTCTGCTCAGTTTGTAAATCTCGTGTGTGCTGTCATAAAGTCCACACATCTGGTCTAGTTTGTTCCGGCGGCTTGAGATCGCCACGGTCATGTTTCAAGTTATACAAGACTCAGCCTGGGCTGCTACACCTGAAGCAACTCCTAAGGAATCAACCAACAGCTATCCAACAAATATCAAAGAAAAAATAGCTCAAAAAAGAAGACTCCGAAGAGTTTGGCAACTAAATAGCGAATTATCCGTGAACTCAAAAAACTCATCTATGACTATAATAACAGCACCCTTGAACAGTACCTATCCAACCTAACCAATACAGCGAGCATCAACTATTCCTTATGGAAAGCAACAAAAAAACTGAAACAGCCCTAACAACATAACCCACCAAACAAAAAATCAAACGGAGATTGGGCTAAACGCGATTCCAAAAAAGCAGAGGCATTCGCTAATTACTTAGTCGGAGTGTTCACTCCTGTACCAACCCAAATGAGAAATGAAGAAATAGTACAGTTTCTGGGATGTCCTTTGCCTATGAATCTACCAATTAAACACTTCTCCCCTGAAGAAGTAAAACGAATGATATTAAAAGAAATTAAACACCCTAAATCCCCCGGTTATGACTTAATCACTGGAACAATCCTCAAAAAAATACCCAGAAAAGCCATAGTTTTTATTACTACATTATTCAATGCAATTCTACGTACCTCCAATATCCCTAGCCAATGGAAAGTAGCTCAAATAATAATGATTCCGAAGCCTGGGAAACCACCGAATGAAGTAACACCCTATCCACCTATAAGTCTGTTGCCAATCATATCCAAGCTATTTGAAAAACTTTTACTAACAAGAGATCAAAATTCTAATATCCGACGACAAACTCATCCTAGACGATCAGTTCGGTTTCAGAAATGGCCATTCCATTATTGAACAAGCCAATAGAGTTTACAATACTATCTCCAATGCAATAAAAGAATAAAAATACTGCTCAGCATTTTTCCTTGACATACAACAAGCATTTGACAGTCTGGCATGACGGCCTACTGTATAAAATCAAACAGAAACTACCGCAGTTCTTTCTCCTACTAAAATCCTACCTAAGCAACAGATACTTTCAAGTTTGCCATGACCAAGACCTTTCAGAATTAAACTCCATCCAATCTGGCGTCCCACAAAGTAGTATCCTCGGACCAGTTCTCTACACACTGTACACCGCTGACCTACCGATAAGAAGGGATATCGTAGCAGCTACGTTTGCCGACGACACCGCGATACTCACGGTTCACCGTAATCCTGCGACTGCGTCTAACAATCTCCAAAGGCAACTCCTACAAATAAAAAACTGGCTGGACACATGGCGCATAAAAGCTAGCGAAACAAAATCTGTACAGGTCACTTTCGCCACAAAAGTAGGGAACTGTCCTGAAGTTTACTTGCACAGATATCCCCTACCCACCGCCAATGATGTGAAATACCTGGGCCTATACTTTAACAGAAGACTAACACAGGCTAAACACATAAAAACAAAAAGAAAAGAGCTAGGCCTAAAAATACGTAAAGCATATTGGCTAATTGGCCATAAATCGAAGCTTTCACTGAACAACAAAATCAACATTTACAATATCATCCTCAAGCCTGTGTGGACATACGGAATTCAGTTATGGGGGGGGGGGGGGCAAAAACTCCAACTTAGAAATACTCCAAAAATTCTAATCTAAAACCCTGAAAATGATACTCAATGATCCCTAAAACGTCAGTAACGTCAGCATCCACAAAGACCTTGGAATAAAAACAATCACAAAATAAATTCAACACTTCAGCGAAAAATATAAGGAAAAACTACAAACCCACTCCAATAAGTTGGCTAGAATGGTCCTAGACCCCAACCAAATACCCCGAAGACTAAACAGAATCAAACCCACCGACCTACGAGAAAGATTTAACTAATCACCAAAAAATCGTCGATACTGCGCAACCCAGGGATTAAACATCAATGGATGTTTACTCTGAAAACACTCTTGCTCTGGTTACCATCACAATTATTTATTGTTATGTATATAACAGATTATAATTTTTCAATAAAAGCCGTTAATAAAAAAAAAAAATATTTCAAGTTCTCCTTGCTCGCCTTGTGGTGTTGCGGAACAAATGATCAATCCCTTGTATATAAATACGTTGTAGAAGACAATATTTTGTACAACTTTTCCCTTTAAGTATTACTGTCGTCCGGTTTTAGATTTCTACGTATTCTTAAAAGTGGGTTAAGTAGTATATAAAATAATAACAGTTTCCTGCATCTTTATGATATATTGTCATTCGTTAATGCAACATATCTTAGCCATAATGTCAAAGAACGCAGTTATGCATCTACCATTAATTTCATGATATATAATATTAGGTACTCTTTTTCGAATAATGAACTGAATAAAGATTTCTCACATATTGAAATACATAGTCCAGAATAGTTCCATTAATTGCATGCTGTATTTCTTGCTTATATCTCTGTATTTACAAATTCAAACGTGAGACATGTGAAGGTATCCTATCATTGAATGAAGGATATAATTCCAAACCTATTACACATTTTACGCAAACTATGAAGAAAATATTTTTATTAATATCTTGATAAATAAAGCAGAGTAACATAAACATATACAGAAAAGTTATTTAAAATGTTGTTCTCTCTAACATATGGCAAGAAAATCGAAATCAATAACGTGTGCTTTTTCTGTATAATTACCAAAACTTCTTGAAAGTTACTTAAGAATTCACAGCATATCCAAAAGCGAAGGTTAGTAGAGGGGAATACCTTCAGTAACATTTTAACAGTAATTCACTCTAAATAACGTGCTTTAAAGTGCTCGCTTTAATAATCCATGAAATTTCTGATTAATATAAAAAAAAATTTACATTTGTATAAGGACTTTAATAGCAATCACAAAAAGAAACAAGTTGTATAATTGAATTAAGCAAGATAATAATACTTATTGGTCAAAATTAGAATTACACATTCAAGCACTCGAAGTGAAACTGGTATGGTTATGCAAGGGAAAAAAATTATATCATAAATGACGAAATAAAATACTTAAATTATTGTAGAAAAAAGGATTTATTTACATTTAATAATTCAACAAAACAATTATGGACTGCAACAATCTCATTAATATATTCTCAAGTTTGTTGAAGTAAATGGCACAGATCACTGTATCTTGATTCACATGAGTACTTTTTCTGCATAACATTCAACCCAGATGTTATTTCCTTTGAAAACTAAATTTCGTTATTTTTGAATTTATATAATGTTTGAGGCGTGTGGATGCAACTGATTCAATTAGTACTAAGTACCAAGAACGTTATAAGTTTTGCTAGCTGTCTTATCCAGCAAATAAATTTCGTTTATGCTAAAATTTATGCAAAATTGCTTTCAAGACGATGGTTGACACATTTGTCCGATGCTTTTTGCTGTGTTATTATATTGGGATGTTTGCCAACATGATTGAAGAAAAAGTAATCGTTCTCTTTCATTCTTATAATTTTCATTGTCATAAGTATAATAGAAGATAGTGTGCAGTTATTCTACAATGGCCAGACTATATTATTTTGCTGATTTCCACTAAGTATAATGTTGTATGTATCTCTTCTTTGAATACTCTGAATTGATTAAAATAGATGTCATGAAGGTTCTTCAATCTCTTCAGTAAACTATATACTACATGATATGTTGCTCTTCTCTGGTGCAATTCCAGGATATTTGTCATCATTCCACGGTAAGACTGCCCTCATTAGCTGTGTCTTCACCTATTTTATCCTTAAATATTGCATTTAAATTTGTGTCATTGAAAAATGGAAGAATCAGGATTAAGTCCTATAATCAAGCTTTAATATTCCGTTTGTAGTCCAAGCTCGTTAAATTTTTTGATTTTTTCATTTTTATATTTAATAGGCACATTAATACAATGTTCAATATTTAACATTCTTTCGTCAATGATGAACCGTAATATTTACAGATCCAGAAATTTTGATAATCTCCTTGAGAATACCATGCTGACTGTGTATATATCTCAGTCCTCTGATTTGCACGAACAATACAGGTGTGTGAAGAGATAAATTTGGTCGACACTAAATCCAATGGATGTAGATGACCAAGTCTTCTTAGGTTCACAAACGTATTTGATGTAGAAAAGATGGAAATGTCATAGCAACTCAAAATAAGTGCAGTACTTATACATCACTATATTACTTAAATCAATCTTTAGAAGTTTTGTAAGAATTAATAATATTGGACCGCAAATGTTTTTAAAGAATTTTTTGAGTCACAGACAGTCACAAATTTCACTCACCAAACATGTTATAGAAGAGCTTCTTGTTAAGTTCTTTATAGATATTTTCATTTACTTTGAAACTTGCGTATGGTTTGCTTGTCTTAGTTGAAGTCCATTTAACACTTGTTCTAGCTTCACTTCACTAACGCTTCTCACAGATTGAGCCTACAGACCCAGCTCATGCCCTACCCGCCCCACCTGTTATACCTATCTTGAGCCTAGAGGGAAGTTTCCATTTACATTTTTCATTATGCTCAAGTCAATATTGGACAAAATTGCTTTCCCGCACCATAAGAGACTTCACTTAAAAAATATTGTGCTGAAAAATTGTTAGCCATTTAACGATACAGCATCGTTCCAAAATATTTACTGAACACTTAACACAGCAACATCAATATGACATCAGTGCCACATCTTCATTGCATCAGCAATACCATAATCCACAATACGTGTCTCTCATAACTAGCTTTAATAGGATTCCATAATTTTTCCATCATTTTTTTTTCTAAAAATTATATATTTTTCTATAACGTCTTTGAAACTTTATTATTCTTGTCTATTGTACAATAGGGATCATATTCTAAAAGATCTCTCAAAATATGCCTAATAGTTGACAGCATTAATTAAGTTAATCCTCACTACTGTCAAGAATGTATGGTCGGACATGACAACGAATACTGATTCAACAAAAACCTCGAAGATCCTCAGTGCCAACGAAATGTATCAATGCACAAGACAATTGTGACACTCTCCGTTGTGAACTGACACAGATTCTGTGTCATTATGGTTAAGTGAGGGAAGAATGTATCATGAAACATTCTTGTCAGAAACATTCCCTCCGCACAGTACATGCTTTCAATATAATATAGGAAACAGAAAAAGAAATTCTACTAATTTCTATTTCTTTAGGATGTACGACACATTAGAATCAACCGATATTATCATTGCCACCGTATGCCCAACAGGCAATCAGCACCTTATTGTCAATTACTCAACAGAATAATCTTGAAGAATATATCACTGCATTACTGCTGATACAGAAGAATATAAAAATGGTCTCCTTATGTGTATAATATGGCGAATACACCAATGTTGACCCACTGACTCGTGCTCATAATTGGGTGACATGGATAAAACAATGATTTTACCGGATATAATGATTCCCTTACCTGTTCTTCTGAAAGATCTCAAAGCCATAAATGTCCAGAATTCCCATGACGACCTTTCGTATAGGGTCCTTCGCAGGTTGAAGAGATTTATTCAGTCGCCTGACCAGCCAGGTGAACAGTCTATCATATACTGCCTTTGCCAATGCGTCGCGGGCATAAATTGCTAATTCGCGACTCAATGGGGAAACGACGACGTCGCCCTGAGCGTTAATAGTGCGATGGGTAAAAGCTTTTGCTAATTGATCCACTTTACAGCCCAGCAACTGAAGAAAATATATTTTATAGTGTAATACACAAGGAATCAATCATGTGTTCCGTAACCTCTCAAGGGAAGCAAAAAAAACTTGCAATATGACCATAATGGTGTCAGGCGGCATGGATCAATTAATCGAGATTTGTAGAGCCTACGATAGACACGTACATAATTTATAACTAGTGCAGAAATATATAATTGTGGTTGTTATAATTTACATTGACATGTTTAATAGTATTATTCATATAAACATGCAAACAAAACATTGTAGAACTTAATATAACTTATTACCAGTATAAGAGCTACAGTGCTGTAGTGGATAGAGGCTCAGACTGCCACACGGCAGACCCGAGTTCGAATTCCGCGCATTACTGGATGGTTTTTCCAAGTAAAATGTATACCGTAGCTCTGGTGGTTCAGAACCCACCTTAAACAGTAGGTCCGAGTCCAAATGACCTTAGCAGTCGGTGCCGAAAAATGAATGTAAAAAAAAAAAGAAGGTGAGAAAAGAACAGCTAATTTTTAAAAATTGAAAAAATATCATTTAAGAAAAAACTTTTGCTTGAGAGTTATTTCGCACAAAGACTTCATACCATTAATTACATGACTGTTTATGCTAATGTGAAATTAATTATGCTTCTGACAAAAATGGTGTCAGATCCCTGAAATTGAACAATTTCACAGCTCTGAAAAAAAAGTATTATAGTTCTACGAAGAAGTAATTAATAATAGGTTGATCATCTATGTTGTGCAATTACCTGATTTAAACCTTTCAATTAATTAATGTTACAAAATATACGAAATAGTTTCTTTGTAAAGGACATGTTTTCAATTTTAGAATTTAATGCATTCTTTACCCACCTCTTAAATTGACAATAAATTATATTAAGTTCCATAATATCATGTTGACATGTTTATATAAATAATACAATTAAATATGTCAACGTGTATTATAACAATCATAATTACACATTTCTGCGCTGTTCATAAATCGTGTGCTTGTTGATCATAGGATGTATAAATCTGGACTAGTCAATCCCTACTGCCTGACACTGCCACTACCATATTCCAAGTTCTCCTTGTTCCTCTTGAGAGATCACAGAACAAATTATTGATTACTTGTGTATTATATTTTTTCCAACAGATGAAAACGAAAGTAATAACTCACGATAGAAATAGCTTCAATCGATGCCGGTTTTAAAATCGTCGCAACTCCCTCCTCCTCGGTTAATCCAATGTTTCCCATGTGTAGTACTGAGGCGACGATTGAAAACAGATCATTCTGCTCTTGCTCTGTCATTTCCATTGTCTTCATCGCCCTCCTCACCTCTTTATATTGACTGGCGTCATCAATTGTCTCCACGGTTCCTCTAGTCTGGAAGAAAATATTTCAGAAATATGAGTACGGAAAAAGCAAAGTAGTACTCTTGCTTCTCCATCATCTCGTGAGCCTTCTTTCCAGCTCTATACATGAGGAATCAGTAATCTGTTCCGCGCCCTTCAAGAGGAGCAAGGAAAACATTGAATATTACCATTGCGGAATGAGGTAGCAGAAGACCAATTGATTCAGAGTTGTAAATTTAAAAAGGTAGATCACACACGATTTAAAAACCTCACAAAAATGTGTGATTGTAGTTGTTATAATATACGTTGACATATATAATTGTGTTATTCATAAAAATGAACAAATACAACGTTATCAAACCTAATATAACTTATTACTAATGTAACAAGTAGAGAAAAGAATGGATTATCCTTTAAAATTGGAAAAATGTCCTCTAAAAAGAAACTTTTGTATTTGAGGTACCATATATAACAAATTCGTTTATATATTAATTATACGCTTATTGATTAAAGGGATTAAATCAGGTAGATGTGCGACAAGGATAGTAGATCGATTATTATCTGCTTCTTTTCAGAGCTATCATACACTTTTTCAGGGCTGTGAAATAGTTCTTTTCAGAGCTATAACACGGTTTTTATCAAAACCACAATTTATATTACATTAGGATAATCGGTCAAGCAACGAATGATACAAAGTCGTTGCACAAAACAACTCGGATGTAAAAGTTTCTTCTTAAGTAACATTTCTTCAATTTAAAAAAATCAAGCATTCTTTTCCCGACTTGTTGGACTAGCAATAAATTATATTACGTTCTATAATGTTATATTTGTACATTTCATAATTATACATTTTCGCGCAGTTTGTAAATCAAATGCGTGTCGATCTTAGGGTTCATAAATCAGGGTCGATACGTCCGTACCGCCTGACACCGCCACGGTCATATTCCAAGTGTTCCTTGCTGCTCTTAAAAAGTTACGAAATAAATGGTTGATTGCCTGCATAGAAAATATAGAGTATGTGACGACTCAAGATTAAATTGCGTCCTGCATAGGTCTGTAACACTAGCAGCTTCTTATCAGAGGCGATTAAACCAATGTCATCAAATAAACGAATGTACTTAAATAAACACTGCGTAAAATCGCTTAATGATAAGATCTTAGCTCAGCATATTCAAGAGACCAAAATAATTTGCTAGATCGTATCCAGCGGCGAAAGTGAATATACGTTGAACGTTAACTCGACGATACTGCACATTTTTATATTTTTTAATAAACGGAAATGATGAGGAACTGTAGTTTATTTATTCTCAACAAACACATTCCAATAAGTGTGCCGTTTAACTCCATTTTTTTGTTGTTGGCAGGGAGAAATTAATGAGATGTTTCCGGTGTGATACAAATTACGAAAATGTTTCCTATAAAAGTTGCATGGTTATACAAGGAGCGGTGTATTGATAAGATTTACTCTATTACGATGAATTAATACGCTGGAAAAGCCAACTTTATTCTTTTTTAATGAAAAAGAAAATTCATTTACGAATAGACGTATTTAAATCAAATTCAATGTTTATAATAAATTCTCTCATTTGCAGTTTCGCACATATTTGTTCACTTGATCGTAGCTCATTTGAAAAAATAATTTAAACAAAACGTATCATGTTTCGGAGGAGACATCATACAGCGGCAACAAATCTGTAGATCGATACGCGTCAAAGATTTTAAGGTAACTTTTGTGTAACTCATTCTGAGGTAAATTCATTGAACTTTGATCTTTCAAAATAGTTCATTATCGTGTAATGCCACTTAGGGATATATTGAAAACTTGGAAGCACGCCTACTTCACACAGATTTCAAACTAAATTTATATGTTTTCCGTAACACAGAGTTGATTTTATTTAAAACGTTTTTGTAAACGAAGAGTAATTTGGGGAATAATTCAAACAGCACATGCTGTACATGTGTATCCACCTCGTGACTCAGTAGCGTACATTACATCGATACATCGATCAAGACAGCATGAAAGGTGTTCGATTAAATTGCATTTAATCGCAATTTTACTGCGTTTTCTTTTAATCTTAAAGTCGGTCGATATTTAACATCAGGCCACTGTATCGTCGTAACTAAATATAATATGAATATTTTCTAAAATAAGAAGACAGTAAATATATGCATTTTATCGTTCACGAAATAGTCGGAAATGAAATGAAACATACATTTCTTTTCACGCGTATTTCCATCGTAGTAGCGTACTATTCACTGAAACTGTTATGTATAAAAATTAAATCGCGCAATGAAAGCAATAAATTATCATTTTTGTTGGTCCAGCATTAATCGTAATTTATTAAATTTGACTGAACCTACCCCGTTGCTCAGGTAGAAATAAGTGTCGAGGTTTCTCTTGAGAAATAACTTCCTAAGAGTATCTTCATCTGCGCCCGCCAATAGCTGGTAAAATATGTGGAAGTTCCTCTCGCCCGGGGACTGGTGGACCACTCGTGATTTTTCCAGAAGATAATTCAGGATATTTCCACCCACTGGATCACCCTGAACTCCATGAAATTCACAGAAACGAAATTTTAATCATCTCTGCGGGGAGCGTTGAAGAAGCTGTTGGAGATGGTAGCGGAGAAGAAGGAGGTAGGATGGATAATGGGTGGAGATTTTAATACCGGGAAGGGAGGAGAAGATTAAGGGATAAGGTAGTGAACAAGGAGAGAAAGGAGATGTTAAGATGGGTGGAGAAGTAGGGTTGAAATACAATAAATAGAGCGAAGAAGAGGATCAGGAGGGGGGGGAGAATCAGTGATAGATTATGTGATTGCATGTGAGGAAGTTAGAGATCAGTGTGGGGGTGGACTCAAACCACCAGTCCGTCTTAGTGTGAGTAGTGGGGCAGAAAGGTGAAAGTGATGTTGGAACAAGAAGGGGGGGGGGTGTATAAAGGCCGGACTGGTTGAAGGAGGCAACGGCGAGATTTGTAGGGGTGGGAAGCGGAGATAGTGGAATTGAGGGAAGGTGCAGTAGATGAAATGATGGAAAGGCTGATGCAGGTGGGGTGAGCATGACAATAAATGTGAAGAAGCACATAAGGGGATGAAGGGGAATGTAGCAAAGTGGACAATGTAGGAGGAAGAAGAAAGAGGTAGAAAGAAGGATGAGGAGATGCAGAATGGAAGAGAAGGAAAACGAGGAGCTATGCAAGAAGAAAAAAGAAGAATGGGGAGGGGAATTGTTGAAAGTGGCGAGAGGCGAAAACGCAAAAGCAAGGGTAGGGTGGGATCTATGGGGAAAGAAGGAGGAGGGTAGAAATGGATATGAAGGAGTGAGAGAGACATATTAGGGTATTTCTGGGGGGGGGGGGTCAGAAGAGAGGACAGTAATGGCAAAAGGGACACGGGGAAGGGAGGGAATGGCGGCGGCGGCGGCGGAACGGGATAAGGGGAGGGGTGTATTGAGGAGATTCAAGGTAGAACGGTGGAAGGCAAGGAATGGAATCCCAAATGACGGACAAACGTGAAGAAGGAGGTTGCACGAGAGGATGATAAGTGCAGAAGGTTCTGCGGGAAGGAGAAGGGATGGATGAGAGTGAGCGTAGATTAAGGGTCAAGCGGCCAATTTAGATTAAGTGGCGCAGACGTGGTGCGATATTATATATATTAAAATGCAACTTATTTAGCGGCTACTGTGTACGACGTATTTTATTGATTTCAAAAGAAAAGGAACAAAGTTATATCAAAAACTTTTTACTGAATAAAATTTTACTGAATAAATTAAAAAATAAAATCTTTAATATAAATATAAGGTATCAATATTGATTTCTATTGAAATATTTATAGTTTATATAAGCTATGTAGCTTATATAATAAAAAAAGCTTGGATAAATGACATCCGACTGCGCTTGCCTTTATATACATACATACAAAGGAGACTGTACTGTATACCATATTTTCAACTGAAACTTACTCAAAGAGATGCAATAAGATTCTGTACTTTCTCCTTTACCTGAAAATTAAATTCTATGTCCATGTACTTTCCGAATCTCGAAGAATTGTCATTTCGATTCGTCTTCGCGTTGCCAAACGCCTCGAGAACCGGATTGCTGCCGATCAATTTTTCATTCACAATCTCGACCTGTTTCTTATACCCGGTGGCCGCGGCTATGAACTCCAGGACCTTCTTCGAGGCTTCGGTCTTGCCGGAGCCCGACTCCCCTGATTTCCAAAAAGCGTTCAATTATGAATAAAGCATCGAAGTGCAACGATTCTGTTTAATGTATATCTTATTTAACACGTTTGCAACCAAGCGTTACATATATGTGTGTGACGTGTTGCACAGAGGTTCAGATTGAAAAATAGAAGGAGAGAGGCCGAAGATTTAAGATAAAGAAACACAAGTATTACTGAACATTTTATGTGCAATACACCCCCCTCAGATGTGAAATGACCTGTAATATTTGCTTTCCGGTCTAGGATATTAAAAGAAATGTTAACGTTTATTTCTTTTTTAACATAAATTTAGATATAGTAATGAAAATGAATATTATGGTTAATTGCAATGTTAAATTGGAACATAAAGGTATATTAATCCTAAATCATAAGAACATATTATTTATAAAATACAAAATATTTCTACTTTGTACAGTTTTTGGACTGTTTATTATTATCGTTCAAATGCAAATGATCAGTTAACGGTGCAAATTAGTTTCCAAGTATAGTCAACGATAATAAAAATTTTGAAGATCCCAATCAAATACTCTATATAATATACGAAAACCGTTACACAGCAAGGATACGACTTTGACATTTACCGGATAGGAAACACAAAAAATGATAGATAAGTTAGTACGATAGTAATTATATCATGTTGATTCCATTTTTGTTGGAAAAATCTCACCAATATGATAATAAGCATTTTACCGTAATAAAAAATAAAATTTAAAAAGTTATATTGAGTTAGGGACTCTTTTCAAACTCTTTTCAAACGAGTCCCGCTACGTACAAATTGAATCAATGAATGTTCTGTGACCCTTCAAGGGGAACAAAGGGAACTTGGAATACGTAGCAGTCCCCGGTCGCAGGGATAAACTTCTCCAAATTTATAGACTTCATGATTGATATGTACGCAATTAGCGAACTGCACAGAAATGTATAATTATGGTTATAATTCACATTGAGATATTTAATTGTATTATTCATAAAAACATGCAAACACAACATTATCAAATTTGATATAACATATTGCCAGTCTAAGAAGATGAGAAAAGAATGAATTATGTTTTAAATTTGAAAAAATGTCCTTTAAGAAAGAACTATTGCGTCAGGGTTATTACGTACAACGATTTCGTAACAGTAATTACTTCATCGATTGTTCCAATGTAAAATAAATTTTGGTTCTGATAAAAACGGTACCATATCTCTGAAAAGAAACAATCAATAATCGGTCCACCGTCTGTGTCACGCATCTACCTCGTTTAACCTTTTCAATCAATTCATGTTACGAAACCGTTATGCGTAATAACTTTGATGCAAAAGTTTTTTCTTCAGTTTTTCAACTTTAAAAGATAATCTATTTTTTTAAAGATAAATCATTCTTACACTAGCAATAAGTTCTGTGAATCATATGTGGTATAATGTGGGCTTATTATTGTATATATATATTATATATAGTTTATTGATAGTAATAAAATATATACAAACACTATTGACTACTGTTAATCTGAGAGAATTGGAATATAAGATTGCAGTGGTCGTCGTACTTCTTAACGAACTTCTTTACGTCATACTTCTTATCTATTCGCACCCGACTTTTTTGACTATCTTTAACCGACTCTTTCGATCCACTCTCTTTTCTCGACTGCCTTGATCGACTGTCTTTTCCCGACTATTTTTTCTCGACTGTCTTTTCTCGACTATCTCTACCAGACTAGACAGTGCATTTTCGGCACACAGCACATACACTCACGCTCATATATACGGGGCCGTAGGGCACTCGAAATTTCTATGCCCTTTGTGTACATTATGGCGCGACGGTCTTTATTAATTATTAATTATTTTTTCCAAACGTCCAAATACTGTTAAAATTCTCGCGCACCACACATATGATAAAATATATCAATTTATATTAACACAAACTTAATTACACATTTCTATGCAGTTTGTAAATCACGCACGTGTCGATCATAGGATCTATAAATCTGGACCAACAGGTCCCTGTCGTCTGACACCACCACGGTCATATTCGAAGTTTTCTTTGCTCCCCTGAAGTACCAAATAATAATGAAAAAAAAAATTATAGTAAGATATTTTAAAAGGTTATGAAAATGTCGTTTCAGTTTGAAATTAGTGAGCCGGAAATAATTAATCAATTGTAAAACGTAGACCAAAGGCAAATTATATGATGCATAATTATTTCACCTTACTCGATTGTTTATTAGGAAACATCTGCACATAATTAACAATTGTCCAAATCTTGTAAAGGACTCTTGTATCCTGTATATTGACATTTGTATCATATCATGACTTCATCCATTAGACGTAAATATAAAACAGAAAATTTAATTTATATTGAGGTTTCAGATTATTCTCCACACTTCGGAACATTATAATCGCCATAGTTGCTGCTTTAAATGTACAAATTTCAAGTCATTTAATAACACTGATTGAAACTATTTTTAGACAATAGGAACATTCATGTACTTGTGATATATTACATTTTTTTTTACTTATAGTTGTTTTTTTATGAGACTATAATTTTACTTAGTAGATTAGTTATTTCAAGAATACAAGAAAAATGTATGCAGGCGATGATAATTAAAAGCTGTTAGGTTGTTTAAATTATTTAAATAATAGATTACAAAACACAAGAACTCGACATTTTTTAATACAAACAAAGCTCGAAAAATACAAATACGTACAGGTATACGTAAGTTTACATCAAAAACTATTAATCATATCAACTGGATTTTGGTCTCATTCGATTTAAGATAACAGTACATACAGAAACCAATATTGTACTTGAGAAAAAAATGATTCTCGAATTTCTTTTTACTAAGTCGGCTTTACACGAAGCCATATACTCGCGAAACTGATTGGACATTTCATAAGAGGATCTCACGTTCTGACGTCATTTGATTTGTCGTTTGTTTTTCTGATGTTCTCGTTCAATAAAAAAATCAAAAGTTTCTTTTTTTTTTTTATCAGTTCTTTTGCATTTTGAAACATTGCCCCTTTGTGTGCGGTGTATTATAATATATATAAGCTTTGTTAGAATAACATGTATATATAAGTGTGTATAAGTAAATATGACGAACTACGCCAATAGAGCATGGATCTTAACAGGGATTTTTCTAATCAGATTATTGCAGCGTCACGTGTTAATTACACAACTACGATTACGCACATGATACGAGAAATACATTTTTTTACGTTTGGACGGAAATAAAATCGCAAGATTAAAATATATTTCTATTTTTTACACTGGATACTTCTTATTTAATGATAGTCCATCAAAAAGACGAAAAAGTATAACTTCCGTCATGCAATTATAAAAAAATAAAGTTAAAGTAACGTCACTATAATAAATATAAAATAAAAATAATCTTAAAAAAATTATAATAGAAATAAAAATAAAGTTAAAGTAACGTCGATAATGTAATATATTATTATATAATAGCACCATTCCTATGGCAAACTGCAAACAAATGTTTGATCACGTGGTGTTTGTTCACCACGAGTTTCTTCAAATGACGATTGACATTTCTAATACAAACTAACTTTACTGTAATAAATAATGATATCTATAGCATTGCGAACTGTATACTTTCAATCAACAAACATGGCTGTTTCGTAAAAAAAAAAAAACCAATGAAGAAAAACTTTTTACTTAAAAATCAATTGTTCTAGCATGAAATGGAAGATACATGTGCGTAATTATACAAAACCTGACCATTTGTACTTTACTTCATATAGAGTGACGTAAATGTAAAAATTATCATAAATATTTGCGGTAGCCTAAGCTAAAGATGGAAAATATTTATTTAAAATGATAATAAAAATACGGTCTTTTCCAGCCAATAAATGATATATTGATTACTGGTACGTTTCGGCACCAAGTTCGCGCCCTCTTCAGACAATCACCAACAAATTTCGATTGCAATAAAAATCAAGCGCATAACTTATGAAGGCTTTTGGATATTTGTAAGACAGGTTGGTGTCATGGAGTAGAGAATTTCCTAGAAATACACTCAGTTTTGATATGCCCTCCTGAGTAAAGCCATAGTTAAACTATGAAAGATCCAAAGAGTGTAAAAATCTCTATGGCACTGCCTGTGACACTAAGTATCATGGAGATCTTCACATTGTTTGATTCTTCGATATTTTAACTATGACTTTACTGAGGAGGGAGTATCAAAACTCAGTGCTAAACAATACAATACAAAACTCAATAATACTTTTTAAAGTATTATTTATGTAAATACTTTTACGACTTGCACCGCCTGGTATAAGTTTCACACGGTAACCATAGTTTTACTACAATTTTTTGTATCGATTATAAATAAAATAAATGAAAAATTACCCGATATAAGGATACATTGGTCCCGATTCTCCTTCGTCAGCGATTGATAAGCTGTATCCGAAAGTGCAAAACTGCGAGAATAATTGCATAAAAATGAGGGGCTCAAAATAACTATTATTCTATACATTTAAAACAAATAATTCAGGAAAAAAAAATCTTTATTTAAACAAAAGCCAGTTATTGTTACAATACAGAATTTTTTGAAAATGTAAGGATTAAAAATGTAAATTTTTAGTTGTTCTAGTAGTGAATGACCATTATAAATGATTAAAACTTTATTTTAAGCAAAAAGAACCATAATCGAGGGTAAAAAATTGTATTAATTATTGCTAAAAAATATCAACAGTAAAGCACAAATTTCTATATAGTAATGTACAGAAGTGTATGACACAAACATTCTTTCTGGTTACATTCAACGATTACATATATATTCATTCAACGAATAAATATATATAATAGGAAGAATGGAAGAAATGATATTATTGTACAGTACACATTGAATCATTAATTTGTTCTATAACTCCTGAAGAGAAGCAAGGAGAAGCTGGAGGACGACTGTGGCGGTGCCAGGCGGCAAGAACAGGCGGGACCTGATTTATCGACTCTACGATCAACATGCGCGCGATTTACAAACTACGCAGAAACTTATAATCATGGTTGGTGTAATACATATTGACCATATCTAGTTGCATTGTTCAAAAAAATAGGCAAATATAATATTACGGAATATAATCTAAGTTATTGTTAGTATAAGAAGATAGAAAAGAAGGGTGTTAGCTTTAAAAATTGAGAAAATGTGATTCAATAATAAACTTTCTGAGTTGTTTCGTATACAAATTTTGTAATAGTAATTGATCGCCTGATTGTTTCAACATAAAAAAAGTTGTGATTCTAACAAGAACCGTTTCATAGCTCTAATGAGAACCGTTTCACAACTCCTGAAATAAGTGCATTATAATTCTGAAAAAAGTGGATGTATAATTGGTCCACCATCCATGTCGAGCAACTACTTAATTTAATCTTCGCTTAATTGATTTGCAAAGGTGTAAAAAAAAATTTCGTGTTTGTATAATTGGCGAAGCAATTGATGTTACGAAGACGTACAAAACAACTCAGATGCAAATGTTTCTTCTTGATGAACATTTTTTCCATTTTTGAAGCTAACACCCCTTTTCCATCTCTTTATACTAATAATAACTTATATTAGGTTTCGTAATGTTATATTTTCCTGTTTCTATAAACAATGCCACAACGGAACAAATCAATGATTCAGTGTATACATATATATTTATATATAAAAAAAAAAATTTTGCCATCAATATAATTTAGAGGTACCCAAAATTAAGGTTTCATCGTCGATAATAGTCATCCGTAATTAAAATATTTTTAATAAAAAATATTACTTCTTGTAGATACTATAATTTAACATTTTTGCTGACAATTATAACTTCCTTAAAGAAACAATGAGTATTTTGATTAAATTAATAGAAATAATATCTCTTACATATGAGGTGGCGCTTCGAAAAAATTTCTCCTGTGGTAGAACTGAATGGTTTCCTGATTATAGATCGGCAACTTTTTGTAAGGGTTCACGGATACCAGGACCTGGCCGATATAAGTCTAGAAAACAATACAATTTCTTCAGCATTATAACCATAGTATTGTTGAGTAATGAGAAGGAGCAGTTAAAATGAATTAATTCCGGTTCTTTAGAACAGTCTTTGTGGGCATACACAAAAACGTTTTGCATTAGTCAAGTGATTGAGACATTTTTAATGTCCAATCATTATTCAGAACTTTAGTAAATTTACGATGGTAGAATTTTCTCACTACATATGTTACTTTTAAGTTTTATAAGTAAAGTCAGTTACTAAATTAAATTATTTTAGAGATATTTTTTGAACATATCCATCATTGATAAAAATACTAAATATGGAACAAGATGTCATTCATAGTTATAATTGTCCAGTTTTTTTCATGTGATATATATACTATAGCTCTGGTAGTTAGGAGTCAATTTTAAAAAGAGTATGCCCTAGACTAAATGATCTTAGCAGTCGGTGCCGAAAATAAATTAAAAAAAAGAAAAGAAAATAAACGGTGCTTCAACGTAATGGTATTGTTACGCCGACAGAGGACGCCGCTTATGGCGAAGCAACGAAGATTGTTAACGAAGGTGCTGACAACAGAAGAAAGTCAGTCGCACGCGCGGTGACAGATTGTACGACTGCACGGCTGTGGAATTGTGCAACTTTCCCCTCGAATTGTACTAATAAATAATTCCGTTGAACTGTTACACTTAATGTTCTGTGTCCCATTACTCTTCCCCAAACCATGAGATTGTCTGATAGCAACCCCCCTCCCCTCCACCATCTCCGTAACAATATCAACATATCGTAGAAGGCTGTAAAAAAATGACCCGGACGGGCATAGAAATAAGTGTTTTGTTTTTTGGACGGCACATCTATACGCTCATATAATCCCCCCATTTAGGCTATTGACATCGCACATTACACACAATTAGGGAAGCCTTTCTGGGGGTTCTGCTATATTCTAAAGTAAGACGTTTCCATATAATATAATTTTGCCATGTTTACGCAAATGTTTTCAGACTTGCTACGAGGCGTCACTTAATTTATATTAACTCTCTTGACGTTGACATTTCTTATTCATCGGTCTTTGTCACGGGGTTAGATTATTATGCGTGAGCATTTCCGCCTATAATATATTAAAGTTGCAAATATATCACGTGCAAAAAGTGTGTTCAAGAAATTACATCTGCATTCTTTCAATATTATTTCTTTCTAACTTTCTATGGTAGTAAAATTCTCCTATTTACGAGTGACACATTTTACAGTCAATAAAATCGTAGAGATGGTTGTACTACTATCTTGGTAACATAAAAAATATTAAGTTTGAAATTGTTTAAATGCAGAGTTTAACTTGAGAAATAAAAGAAATAACAATATTTTTTACTATGTTAATAGCTAACTATGGGTTCCGCGACCACGGTTTGATGTTGTATTTGTGTTCTTCATCGCATAACCGATTAATCTGCGTAAGAGTTTCTCCAAATAGTACGACAGTCTGAAATACGCGTTAGAACGAACATACCCCTTGTATTTTGACCAATTAAACTCGTGTCTCTTACGTGCGCCCCTTTTCCATCTTAGTACAATACGTCGCTCACATAAATGAGGTTTTCCTGAAATCGCTTCCTGAGGTTGTCGACAAAGGCAGTTTCGCTGAGGAAATCTTCCAAGAGAACGAAGTCCTGGACGCCGACTCTATCCCTCTCGTCGAGTCCTCTCTCCATACTCACGGACGATTTGCCAATACCGGGTCGCTCGGAAGCAATTATCTCACTGCCCACCCTGGCACATCAAATAACAAACAGTTTTTTCTTTGCTTATTTGTATGTGTGTCTTAACATATGTATATATAATACGGCAAAAAAAGAAATATATACATCTATATATAAATTTTTTTGACAATGTACATATTGAACAGATGTGCATGCGTGCGCGCGCGCGCGCGCGCGTGTGTGTGTACCTACCTGATATATACATTGCCCAGAAAATTGGGCATTTTACACAATTTTAAGGGTAACTCTCATTTTATAAAAGGCAAACAGCTTTATGCAATTTTTTTTCGAAGACCATTAAAAAAATATTATGATTTAGCAAGAGCCAACTCCGCAAGATACAAAAGAAAGACTCGTTAAAGTATGTACCATATTCAATCCTGTAATCATTGCATGTATATAAATTTTGTTGGAACAATTGTTACATTGCATCTATAGGAATGGCCACCAATTTTATTATCTCTTATACCATACATATTTTTATTTTATCTTGTTATGTATTATCAGAGAACCTTGTATTAGGTATCGGTGAAATCGCCTAGACACTACCTACTTTAATAAGTATAAAAAAAGTATAGCATAGCACTTAAAAAAATTATTTTTGACACATGTTTAACACATGATACTTCAATTTCTATACGCATAATACATCTAAAGAATCCCAAAACTTGAAATTATAAATTACATGCTATTTGAGCAACAGCGTTTCCCTCGAATACTATTTGCCTAAGTAAAACATTTCATCATGACATTGCTATTTGCGTGTGATGTATATAGTGCGTATCATAAATATACGAATCCATCGATTTTTCAATATTTCAGGAGTTTACCAGAATTGTGTGATATTGGATTACTTTAGGCTTAAATATCATAGAAAGGTAAATAGATACGTGTTACTTTAAAAAATATACTCTAGACTAACGTAACTATTATTAATATTTATTTTGATGATACTACACAGTATTTAGAATCAACATTATAGCTAAAATCCTAGTTTCTGTATATCACGATTGGAATAAAATCATTTTCTTTAACGGTTGGTATATTTTTGAAGCGCAGATTAAACAATGTTTTTATCCATAAATATTTATAATGATACATTAATGATATTGTTTTTAATATTTATTTTTATGACAATATACAGGAATAAAAAGCAATATTATACAGTAATTTGTTTTCTAAAGGTTTAAGTTTAGAATTTTAAAGCATTAGCATATTTGTGATACGTACTTTATATCGACCTAAAAACCAGTATTTGTAACATCGAACACATGAATCAGCAAGAAGCACTGAGAACACGCCCACTATATGTGCCAAATGTAAAATTTCCAATGATTCCACTCAAGGAAAACGGGGAAAAATATCGGTGAAAAAAAGGATAATCGAACTTACCCCATGACTGAATTTTCACCAATATTTTTCAGATGATTACGACAACTTTTTAACAATTTTTCCGGACAGTTATGCGAAATCGACTGCTGTTCTTGCACCTGGTTTACTCGAGTCTAACGTCAGTTCGAGTGGCAGATAAGATAAACCGAATACGTGGAACCAACATCAATTTACTATTGTCCGTTTTTACGATTTATCTGCAACTTATTTACTTGTTCATTTACTTATTGGCACTTTATTTATTATATTATTATCATGCAAAGCTTTTGTCCTTTTACATTTTTTTTTGTTTATGGACGGATGAAATCAAAATACATATATTTCGTACCGTTCCATCAAAATTGTCCACTGTATGAGTGAAAGAAAAGAAAAAAATTTTATACGAAATTGGTTCATGAATACCAATGTTATACACAAAGATCGAAAGTAGCCTAAACACGTGCATAGCAATTGATTCGATAAAACGAAAAGTAGATTAAGTTTCTCTGTACATTCTTCTAAGTTTCTTTCTTGTTCTCTATAAAAAAATATTTCTTGTCATTTTACGATCTGTTATAAGGACAATAGTTGATTGGCAGTTATCGTATGCAATACTGTTGAATTTACAACAAATCTTTTGCAAACAAACTTTATACTAAATTATTTTCTTATATTTACTTGCAGATTATGTTCCCACAATTTTGCTAAAATGATAAGAAACACCATGTGTGTGTCTGTGCGTACGTTACGCATGCGCTTGTGACATATACTGGTTAGTAGAAATTTATTCGAGTTGAAATTATTATTTTAGAAAATTAATCTACACTTTGGTTTAAATACCGATATAATTTTTAGGAATTCTACATCAAGATGTAGTCAATATTTTATCGTCCGATCAAAAAGAATTTGTAAAACTCGACAATCCATGATATCAATTCTGTCAATATCATAGAAGTATCGCTTTATCGAAATTCATATATTACACGGAAATATATTTTCCACGAAAAAATGGAGTTAAAGATACGGAGTTAACTTCTTACAAAATGAATTCGTCTATTTGCATATCAAATTTGCCATTTGACAAATATATTTTTCTACAAAATCGTTGTCAAACTTGTGTAATGTTAAAAAATTCAAAATCTTATTGTACGTAATAGGTAAGATATATTTAGATAAAATAGTTATTTAATACTATCGGGTTAGGCCATAAGTCTTGGCGTTTTTTTTTTAATACAAATTTTGCGTGAAAAGTAAAATGTTCTGGCAACGCGTTTTATCTTATTCGATAGAGAATGATGTGCTTTCCAAAATAGTGTGTTTAGTTTTTTTATGCCGATATACTTTCTGTTATTTTCAGGTCATTAAAATGCACAGAAGCCATTAAAGGCGCAGAAGCTGTTCGATAGATTTATGAAGCATACAGGGAAGAAGCGATGTATCTTAGACTCAAAATCGGTTCAAGCGATTCAAAAACAGCAATTTCGACCTCAAAGACATGCATCGCACCAGACGTCCCCTTCAGTTCGATGAGGAGCGACTGAATCAGCTTATTCACGAAGGTCGACACCAAACGACGAGGAAGTTAACAGCGATAATGGAATGCTGCCACAGTACTATAGAGCGTCACCTTCGTTCGATGGGAAAAGTTCAAAAGTTGTGTGCATGGGTTCCGCATGGTTTGAACGATAACACGAGTAAATTGATTCAGTCGTTCCTCATTGAACTCAAAGAGACGTTCGGTACGATGCATGTCGTTGAGGTCAAAATTGCTGTCTTTGAATCGCTTAAACCAATTTTGTTTCGCCCTAAGAGGCATCGCTTCTTCGCCATACACTTTAAAAATCTCTCGAACAGCTTTTGTGACTTTGGTACCTGGATTAAACGCAAAAAGCAGGCGCCACAAATGCTCTTTTTTGTCGAGTTGACCGTTTACTTTTAATGACCTGAAAAAAATAGAAAGTATATCAGCATAAAAGAACTACGTACACTATTTTGTAGAGCATATCATTCTTTATCGAACAGCATAAAACGCATTGTCAAAACATTTTATTTTTCACGCAGTTTTCACTTAAAAAAAATACCGGGACTTATGGGCCAACCTAATAACACTTTTCTAATAAAACTATTTCATTACATATGTTATACATAATTGTGTACGAGTAGATATAATAAATATGTAATTACCATTAAATAAGTATTTTACTTATATATATTTATTATAATATAAGCTGTAATCTATTAACAATCAATTTAGGTTTGCCATGATTTTTATTGCAAAAGCATTAAAAAATGTTTCTACAGAAAATACTTGATTTGCAAAAAAAAAACAAATATAATTTGCCGAAAGTAGGATTTCGGGTATAAAATCAGAAAATGACGTTAACTTAAAAGACTAGAGAATAACCGTTCTTTAATCCGAGATACACTTCCTTGTTTCGTACGTGCATGCAATCAATAGGAGAATACTGGCAAGTGACGATAATTCCCCACTCCCCACATTTGTTCTAATCTAATCTAATCTTTTTTAATCTGCCGCCTTTTTCCCTTCTCTTTTACTTTTCTTACTTTACTTTCTGCCACTGCCTTACGTTTTGCTGCATGCCAAATTGTTCGTTTCCCTTTCTCTTTCATTTCTTCCACTATTCCAATTTTTTCTATTGTTACGATTTCAATTTTTGTCATTTTTTCTCGTACATGCTTTCTTTATTTTGACTTTACTGCCTAAAATATTTACATATTTTTTTCTACGATTATTTTAAAACATATAATACAATTAATACATATTGTCCTATTAAACGTCAGAAGTGTTTTTCCATTACACTTAGTAATAGTCTTTCGTCAAACCTTAGGAATATTTTTTTATCAATTTGTTTATCGTTGAATGTATAAATTATAAAACTAATCCAACAAGTAATATAACGGTAGTTTCGTCCAGTTCAACAATTTAATCTTTCAGATTTAAAGACCAAAATTACTCACGAGCTGATTCATCGAACAAAGCCGCCTTCTTCATCGAATATTAAAATACAATCTCTAAGGCCACGTGGAGAATGTTGCTGGCATGTTTCTCACTTTTTACACAACTTTCTCGCTCGGTTTCCCGATGTCTCATCGGATTTTTGGTTCGTTTATAAGCTCTGAAAGAGACAATTGAGAGTTTTGGAAAATTAGGTTTATTTCTAAGGAAGTTTGAACATTTTCAATAATTACTATTTATATAACAAACTAATTACAGTTTTACATAATAATTCTTAATATTACCAAGCTCTCAAAATTAAAAAAAAGTCTAATATTTTTAAGTACCAACTACTTGAAATCTATCAAATCAATCAAGCATGAAAATTGAACTTAATGAGTTCAGAGCAAAGAAGAGGTACCAAACAAAGAAAGCACTAAATTCAATTCAACAAGAAAATTTCTTCATGCTATAACAATTCCATAGTTAATCAAGGACCAAGTTTGTCTCCAACAAATCCTAATATTTTCATGCTACAAAAGTTCCAAATCTACTAAATTCGATATAATTCAACAAATTCAAAACAAACCTGACCTACGAAACAAAGCACGAATTTGTTATTAATTCAACGAATAAAAATCTCTCCGTGTTTTAAAAATTTCACAATTCTCCAAATACCAAACTTATATTTAACGAATCCAGAATAAACTAGACTTTTCACACACAACAATATTTAGATTTTGGCCAAATAAATCCTAATATCTCATACATATTAATATTTAACGTATTAAACCACACTTCAACCCAAGAAATCCCAATATTTCGAAGCTCCAGAAATTCTAAATCCACTGAATCTGATCTGAATACAGCATATTAAATACTTCCAAGCACAAAAAATTCGAGACCTATGAAACAAAGCTAGAATTAGATTTTAATTAAAAAAATCACAATATTTTCGAACTCCAGAAATTCCAAACCTACCGAATAAAGTTGTAATTCGAT
This sequence comes from Ampulex compressa, assembly GCA_038496175.1. Classification (NCBI taxonomy): domain Eukaryota; kingdom Metazoa; phylum Arthropoda; class Insecta; order Hymenoptera; family Ampulicidae; genus Ampulex; species Ampulex compressa. The sequence continues at coordinate 16,888 of JBCFXI010001411.1, read as the reverse complement.
ACATCCAAGTTGGTACAAAATCTACAGTACACGGAGAGGGAAATAATAGGAAAATTGAACGTTAAAAAAGGGATTCGCGCACGATTATATTCCACAAGATAGAAGCAAATCGTCCACTCTGCGCACTATCCTTTCTCATGAATCGTGGGCAACGCGATGGAAGAAACGACACTGTCGGGCAAAAAGGAACGCTCCTTGGACGGCAGCTATGGCTTCAAACGGAGAATGGGCGGGGAGGAGGGGAGGGAGAAAGAGAGGAAAAGGTGGAAGAGGAGAGGGAACCGACGGTTTCTGCCTGCATTTTTTTTCCAGGCCACCAAGGAAAACAAGCTTCGGACCTTTTCCGTCCGACTTTCTGCTTAAAATACTTTCAACTGAAAAGTAGATGAATAAATGTGTGTTTGTGTGATGCGTGAGCGCGTGCATGGTGGGGGGATGGGGTTAATTACTTATTATAAAGCAAAGCGCGTACCATATTAAATGTAACTTTATTCGAGGGCACTACTTTTGTCGTATTTCTTGACAGCACTTTGTAAATAGGACCGATATATAACGATTATGAAGTGGGGAAGCCATTGCTTGAAAAGTTACGGGTTTTTAAGTTTGATACTCAAGGCGTACTTTATGCCTAACTTTACCGCGATAATTATGCAGTAGGTATATTTTATTGTATATTTAAACATATTACGGTTGAATCACTTTCATGGAAAATGTTAGAAGATTAATATTGTAATTAATATTAAAACAAACGATTTACAAATTCAACGTCCTGAAAACATGTTCTCTGATTCCTCTAGTCCTTTGCGGGATGCCAATGCGAGTCTATTTATATATAAATTATACAATTAAAATCTAACCAAAGTTTAATTGCAATCTAAACCAAATATTACTTCATCTTTTATTTCTATATTTATTCCTATATGTATAACATCTATATTTAGGAAGTTATAAAGCCTAGAATTAGAAACTGCATACTATTTACTTAACTATGATTTCGTAAAATCTGATATGACTAGGCAAATAATGTATAAACATATATGAATCTGAGATATATGGTCGTTGAATAAATGTATTATTATTATAAATGAGACTTAAATCGTTGAGGTGTATTGTATTTTCCTCTGACACAATACACATAGTTAGAAAAATGTACTTACAGTTGTAATAAATACTCTAAAAATATCAGACATAATGTCGCATAACTTTTGAAATACCTTTGGATTCTATTCGTGGAATACTGATAGAAAATGACAAAAAAGTTCATAAAAATCAGTGCTTTAAATAGGGAAGTACATATATAAGCTTAAAAAATACATAATTTTCAAGAATATTTTTAAAGAAGATGGACTAGTATTAAATTTTTTTGAAGTTTGGCATTCAGTTGTACATATCTTAAACTAATAAAATATGTTTTTTTTATTGCATGATAAAATGAAAAGGCCGACATATCACCACGACTTTCTGGCAGGTCCGCGCGCGGATTACAAATTGGTGCGAGTTTTCCTCTTCATTGCATTTGCCTAAATCAAACCGTTTAAAAAAATTCTTGTTACTAATATCCGTAGTTTCTATATAAATCCAAAAAAAACGAAAAAAAGTTGAAAATTGGAAAAGTTATGCAGCTTTAAACTGAAAAGTTTGTATTTCAACCTCATTTTTTCACTTTTTTACTATGAAAAAGTACTTTTTTTAAAAATAATTTTTCAAAACAAATTACTTCACATAGATAATAATGTTATGGAGTTATGGTTAAAGTTTCATTGAAATCCGTTAAATAGTTTTCAAGCGAGAGTTCACGCTAATTTCAGAAAATCGCGTTTAAAGATTTGAGAAATTAAAAGTATATGATATCTATATCACACTGACTAATTATCGATTCCAGGACCATACAATAGACCTTCAGCTTCGTTGTACAACTCATTTTGCTCGATTTGTAGCTTTCTGTGTAATTTACGAGCATCCTTGGTGACTCAAGCGCTACGTCATCTTTGTCGAATCAAGCGATGCCAGTTGATCATATTAGCCTACTTCTTACACTGACTTCCAATAATTATTTTTCACTCCTGAATACTTTGTAAAATAGAAGTATATCTTTCATTGAACAGATCGGCAAAAACATAGGATGCTATTTCAACTATTTTTAACCCAGAATTGAGTTGTTTCAGAGCTAAGCGTTTGACAATAGAATTCAAACTTTGATTCGCATTCTACATACAGTCGCCTAAGCATTTCTAGCGTAATTCATTCTTGGATAAATCTTCATAAATTGGAAGAATATGTTTCTGCGCAGTTAAATTAAGTAATGAAGGATGCTCTAACAAATCCAAATTTGCTGCAATAATTCTACATTTGTCCCACTTGCACCACTATCTTCGCTCTCAGAGCAGTATCCATGCTATGGATTTTCGTTCGTAGAGGACAAATGGAAATAAGTAGCCATAATATTGTTCTTTATGCCTTCAACACTATCCACATTTTTTTTTTTTTTAACTAAGCCGTAGTAAGTGGTCAGTTTTTGTATCAAATTATCCGTCAATCTGTTCTTTCCACCGACCTTAAGCGTTTTCTTTATATTTCGAAGCCATGTACTCATTTTTTTCTCGACGTAGTCGACACACTCGCTTTTTGTTTTTTGGAAATTCTAAACCATTCTTTCGACTTATTTTCAAGTATTATAAAATATGTGATATAATAATAAAATTTAAAGAATTGCGATGCGAACGCGAGTCTGTACCTGCTATGCGCTCTACGGACCCAACGCCGCTCGATTTCCTCAATTTTTCGAAATTCATTTTGAAACTTTGGAGTTATATTCGTCGATAGTTGTACTAATATTTTATGCAAAAAAATGCATTTTTTAAACCGTCTATATATATATATCTCTCCCTTTAAAGCAAAGTTTAGATATATAGTACATTTGTGCGCGCGCGCATAGGTGTAATATCAGGTAACATAAGAGTGGCGCAAGAACTTTGACCACTTTGAATATCTTCGTTATGTTTAGAAATATGCAGAAATTTTATTTGCAAAAGCTAAAATAAAGACAATAGCATTAGCTACATTCAATCCGGTAATGACAGTACATTTATAGAATACAACAGTCTACCGACTGCAATATTGCATCGATGCAAATAGTCGTCGTTTCAAACATCATTTATAACCATTGTCTCTCTACTTTACCCCATTATTTATCGGCAAACAATCTTACATTAAGAGCCGCAGAGTTTATCTAAACAACCACTATTTAATTATAACTAAAAAATATAACGCGGAACTGTACAAATGTGGAGTCATTCGCCCAACGAGATATATTAATAAATAGTTGTGTTTGGTTATTTACGTTGGTATTCAGGGTGTGTTGTACACGCCTCCGCACTGTGTTTGATCGCCTGTGCATCCTATCGCAACAATATTATTCTGATAAATGTTAGTGGTTTTGTAATCGTCAGAATTTCTTCTATCTTCTAAAACAAAGTTATTACTTACACAGATGTGCAGGTATAGTAAGTATACAGACAGTAAATTAAACAGATATGTAAGTAAATTACTGCTTACATGTTATCATGCGCGGGCACATATGTGGGTGCACACACACACACGCAGCAATAAACATTTGTTTTTTTTTATTCTACATACGGCATCATTTACTACAGTCAATAGGTCCTCGACCTACTATTTTGAGATAGATATAGAAGCATTTGAGTTATTATAAGTATTCGTACTTAGACCTTCCGCATGGAAACCTGAGTCTGTATCCACCACTCCACTGTAGCTGCAAATGGAAATTTATTGTTTTTCTCAGGGGTATAACGTGACTTCCGTCCGACATTTACATATGCTTTATCATCTTTCATTTCCTTTTTCATTATTAATAGAAATATATTAGAGACGCGCTAAACATAATCGTCGTTTTGTATTATCAGATTTTGAATCTGCTGCTACAGATACATTCAGGCTGCGTTCAATATATGTTTACAACTGTACAACGAAGCATTATGAACAAACTTTGCACGATGATTTTCTTATGTTCAATTGTAACCTATGCCCTTTCCTTTAGTTTCGTCAAAAAAAGGAAATTTTAATTTTAAGATACACTTCAATTATGCCGATATGATAATTAAAATTTTCCTCGAAAAAAAACTATAGAGCAATTGAGCTTCCTTTTTTTTATAAGAAAGTATATACACCATCAAATAATTTAATGTACGCGTGTCCACGCCCCTGTGTGTGAATAAAGAATGTTTTGTGAGCCCGCGCACTAGCACTCGGAAGGTGTCCCATACAGTAGATACACAAATAATTCAGTAAAAAACACCAAATAAGTAGTGAGGAGCGTTTGTAGCTGTCATGAGAAAATAAATAAGTGAACAAGTGACTAAATCATTGAGTAATATTAGATTTCAAATTAATCAAACAAACAGCTATGTAATTAGAAGAATTATTATAGGAAGTAAGAAGGAGAATTCAAGGCAGTGAAATCGCCAGATCTGTTTTAGTCGTTGCATAATATTCGTGTTTAGTTTTTTTTATACACTTTTCTGCCTTTTTCTCGGCTCCCAACTGCGACAAACCGGTATAAAATTAGCCACATGTACACGTGGCTTAATGTCAGCTCCATCGACGACAAATGCCACTTTCCTTCTAGAATAGGCCAATCTTTCACTTCATGAGATCCTTTTAAACGTCGAAAAATTGCAGAGATACTGAAACCAGTGTATATATGAGTGCTTTCGTGCGTGCATATGTGAGTATGTACGTACATGATTATATTTTATATTACATCATTTGCAAAACTATATTGTGCTCTTTTTCAACCGAGACGAATCTTTTCCTCTGACAGAAAGAGCCTTGGCTCGATCGATGTGAGGCACAATTGATCAACCGGAGTAGCCATGACGTAATTTCAAATCCACGTGGACGATGACCGTGCGGACCATCGTGTCTGAATATACATATACACACAATATACTTGGTTTCGATCGACAGCTCTGGAAAAACCAGCTTAACATAAGACAACCCTGCAACTCCCCGGCTCAGTATCCGATCGACACTCCTAGATGACGTCTGACTGCCGATCCCTTCGAAGAAAGATTAAAATATTTAAAAAAAACTGTTCGTTTCTACTAAACTTTGACAGTCAAGAAACTTGGAGCGTCAAGATTTTGATGTAAGTAAGACAGCTGATTTTCTATTTTTATTCATTTAATCCACAAATGTGTAAGCTGTTATTTAAGTATAAAAATATTATTCATGTTTAGTTCATACATTACGCGTGCGCTTATGTATCTATATATGTTTGTACAGGGTGTCCCACTTCAAATTTTGCTCACAATTATTTCATGAACATTCACAATTATAACATGATCTCACTCAAAAAAATGTTTCAAGCACATCTTAATCCGTTTGAAAAGATACTTTATGCAAGGACGTAAGTAAAATAGAGCAAATTTGACTTGTAAGGTTTTAAAACGAGTTATAATTTAAAAAATTATTGCGCACGAATCTTCAAATGAGAATTCTTATCTACGTATTTGTATATATAGATAGATATATAAACAGGTAGATACAAGTCAAAAATGATTAGATTATAGTTCTTCCTTACCCACACTCTGTAAAAAAACTGTCGCATGATGCGCCTGGTGCATACGGCATTAATTAAATAGATGTATTGCTGTGTCGTATTTTTATAACTCAGCACATTAGTTAACACTAGAACTATTGGCGGTTACTTGAATATGTCTAAATTCCGATGTTCTATAATTTGTCACATCGTATCGACAAACCTTGTCGGCATATTTCAATGTCACGTATTTCAAGTGTTGCAATCTGTACATTTCGAGTGATTTTGTTTTCGAATTCTTTAACAATGTATTTATTTACTCACATTGCTAGCCTACCCTGGAAGTACAGAACGAGTAGTTTCAATAATAAATACGCAGTGAACAGATGAACGTAATAATTTTAATGTTGTACAACTATTGGTTAATTACTTGTAATGAATTTTATACAATTATCAAACACAACAAGCAGGTTATATCTCAGTTTCATAATATTTTTAAATTCAGGAAAAAGTAACAATAAAAGGATGTAAGTACTTCCATTTAACATTAAAACAACTAGCCTACTTTCCGAACATATTTAAATACACCAAGTAAGTATTTAAGAAAACAAAAGGATAAAGGAGAAGTAGTAATGAATGAATAGGAGATCATCTATTTTTCAGGAGAAAATTATTTCAAAAATCATAGGAAATGCACTGTTATAAAGATCAACGAATTTTATAAATTTACCGACCTGTTCGGAAATTCTAGTATTTTATTGCATTTACATTGAAGCATATCCTATTGTGCTTTTTGCAATTTTTAGAAGATATCAATGACCATAAATAAGTTTCATTCAGAAATGGTACTAAAATTTTTCATAGAATTATTGTCATTATTTTATACTCCAATTGTTATGACACTTAATGTCTTTATTTTACATTTTTTAAATAATTTGATAATATTTCTGTTCTCTAGATTATTGCTCCTTTTTACTTTTAGGTGGATGAATGGTGCTTACAAAAGGTATGTCGGCCGACGAAAGCCCTCAGAGGAAAAATGCTAAGGCTGGAAAGACAGGGGAAAAATGGCGAAACAGCCCTGGTAAAAATCGAACCCCCCCAAAAAAAGCGACTCTTTCGCGCTCCAGTGGCAGTGAGTAAGTATCAGACCTTTTATTTACTCTTATATGCAAGGTGTCCCACGTAACTGAAATAGGCTATATCTATTAATTGGTTCGGAATAGAAGATGTTATAAATAAAAGTTAAATCCGATGAAACATAATATACAACTAATCTTATATACTTGTGTGCATGGTGCATCAAAAAAAAGCACTTTTTTTTTTAAATGGGAACCTATGTTTTTCACTGCATGATTAGATGCTATTTCTCGTGCTCCACATAAAAGTACTAACATACTTATATCCTAAACTTATTCGTTATAAGGTTATCAAGACTAAAAGTTTTCTGAACTATTTCGGTCCCTCGACAAACGTTCTGGAGTACCTAGATACGTTACGTACCGTTACAATGTTTGTAAACACAAAGTAACTCCTAATACCACTTACTATAAGATTAAGATTTCTGTCAATAACTATTCATACACGCATATGTGATTGTTTGCCTGTGTTTCAAAATCATGGTATATATAAACAGTGAAACAATTCATATGTTGATTTTGTTTAATACATGCAATCAAAATGGTATTGAAGTTGCAAGGGTGTACCAAGAGACATATCGCAATCGGCAACTGCCTTCGGCTTCGTATTTTTATAAATTGGGGTGCAATTTGCGCCAATACGTTGAAGATAAATATAATACGATAGCAGTGCTGGCGAACGTCGAATTAAGTCTACATGCGTCCGTGAGAGATCTGGCTAGAGAATGTGGAATTTCCAAATCCTCGGTTCAACTCAATCTAACAACATAAAACTATGATCGTTATCGGTTTTCAATTGGGTAAACATTGCGATATTTTATACGGCGCATTTAGAAAAATGAGAACTTTGTATTTCAAATTCTCTGGACACACGAGGCGACCTTCACAAAGAATGGAATGTTCAATCGATATAATGAACATACATCACGCGTTGAAAATCTATGCTTCGGAAGACACACTAACAATCAAATACGATACAGCATAAATGTTTGGTGTGGAATTCTTGCTAAATGGATTATCGGCCCACATTTTTCTAACGAAACATTGACTGGTCAGAGGTACCTCAACTTTTTGGAATCTGACCTACCGGTTCTATTACATGATACAGAGATTCCTCTAAGTAAACGACATAACATGAGGTACTTTTAACAAGACGATGCTCTAGCATACAGTTCACAGATAGTTGCCAGACGATTAAATAAAACTTATGGAGCAAAATGGATGTATTGTGGCGACAGTTAATTGATTGGGTAGAACGCGTTGCAGACGTTTTGGAGAAAGTCATGTCAACATTTTTCTATTGCAGCTAAATTTGTAAAAAAATTACACAAATTGAAAAACGCTGTGGTTGGTTTCTTTCACTTTGTGAACGTTTTCGATCTTTGAGCTTCTCATATACAGAGTATTTACTACATTTCCAGCAAAACTGTAAAAGCATAATCTACGAATTGAAATAAGAAAAAAAAAATGTTACAGTTAATTTGTTTGCAAGCGTTCTATTACGAAGTTGTAGGCAAATATTAATAATATAAAGAATTAATCATATTTGCTTTGTCAACATTTATAAAATATCTCTTGTCTTCTAACGATTCATAAATCATATCGTTCGTAAATAAATTTTTACGTTTTTTTTTCTTATTTCCACTTACAGATTATGCTGTTACAATTTTACCCACACAGATGCACATACGTTATATAATATATCTTTTATTGCTCTGCTGTAAACAAATAGGTTTTATCGGAAAATAATGTCTACCTAAACAAATACCACATGCCTTAGCAAATAGCTTCTTAATACTGATTTATATTTGAACATAATTTTCCTATATATTACACGGAACTGTTATTAAACAAATAACATTTTATTTCTAATTCCACGTTTCGAGCTAATTTCAACATATCGAAAACACAAAAGCGGATATATTGTACAAAGACGTCATTTAAAGTTTATTTGAACCATTTGAAATTTTATTCAAACTGCTTAAATTTATAATTCATATTTATTTATTAACTTCATATTTATTTATAGTTCATTTAAACTTCATTAGAAGCAATTGAAGTTTCTCAGAATGAGTAGAGATCTGGGAGAAAGATAAGGATGTCACACGAAAGACGATAATTCATTACTCCGCAGACAGGATCATGCAAACGCGTCTATTTGTTTATGTATATTACATACACAGGGTGTCCGATGAAGCACTATGTAGTTTTTAGACTATTATACTTTCTTCTCTTGCAAACTGAGTCTGTTCAGACTTATACTATTGTATTAATTTACACACTCTTCCTCGAAATATGCTTTCATTTTTCTCAAATATCTACACGAGCCTTAGCATTGTCAACATATTTTCATAAACAAACTGGTGCTTTGTGGTAATTTTATTATTACCGTAATTAATAATTACTAATATCAGTTTTTATGTCTTCCACGCAAAATTAAAAAGATGGTACGTGGAACGACAAAGGGCCAAGGAGCGATACTCAGCACGCTTATCCCTCTCTCCATTATTGACACTTTTTTAGTCACCATTATTTGGCCAATCGATGCGCTCTGACATAGTAGTAGGATTCTCTTATTTGCACATGATACGTTTTAGTATGAATAACGCCATTACTATATACATACGGTATAGTAAAATCATCTTAAGAGTCCCATAGCATGAACACATCTGCTGAACATAAGGGCAAGTGCACAAAAGGAACATCAAACAAAAGATGCAGATCAAATGCGAAGTTGATAAGGGAATTTTCCGGTGACATGTAGGATTTCTGTTCAATACTCGACGTTATACGACATATTAGAGTGTATCTGCCTTTTGTACACCTGTTATCCGCCGTCTTGTGACTGCCCCATCTGGACAGTTCACCGCTGTGCTGCTGTACCGTGGCCAGTAGAGATATACTCCTAGAGTGTCGTTATATTAGTTTTCGCAATCATTAGCTCCTGTGTCTTCTCGTAGTTCGCCGGTCGCAGAATGTTTCTGTTGCAGTTCCATCCGGGTCGGGTGTCTGCTGTTATGCAGTCCGAGGTAATGTGTTCTCTGTGTCATTCCCAGGACATACTTTCCCTGCTGTCTCATATGAGGTTCGCCCGAGAAAGACTGTGTCTGGTAGTTTGTGCGCTACAGATTCTGTCTAATAATTAATCACTGTACTGCTCATGTCCCATTCATGTTGGTGGTACGGTTTTTGTCATATCTGTGGTGCTGCACATCTTTTGCTTTTGCGACCTGGTCCTGTTATCTGTAGGTATGTCTATAAATTGTTGCGAGTAAATGCGCCACGCTGCGGTTGTCCTTGTCCTTACTCCCCTGTTATTTTGACGGAATCGGTGCTTGGAAGAATCGATGTTTGGCGCGTGCACGCTTTGTGGTGGCCGATATCAGGCTGCTATTACGCGAAATTTACGAAAAAAGTTTTAAAACTGTTTATATTATAACAAGGTAATGTATGAGTATTAATAACATATTAGAACTATTTTCTTCTTAGTACTATTATTTTGAATGTATATAATATTACACATTAAATAACCCGTTAATTTAATGTGCCCAAGACTGTGATAAATAAACTGAATTGTAAAATGTGTATTTGATAAGTAAATATGGGCATAGTTACATCATGCTTGGTCTCTTTTTCATGGGCTAAAACGTACCAATGTGTTAATATCTATTTTACCTAAAAAATAATTACATTAAAAAGTTATATTCTTCTGTCAGACACTGTTAAGTTGTGAACTCTTTTCAAATGTTTCCCGCCGGCTTTCGCATTGTGTACCGTATCGGACCTTAGCTGGGTTAGATTTAGATAGCATAGGCGTAGAAGTAGCATAGGTATTACTTAGGAAGGTAGGTTTGTGGCTCTTATGGAGGTTTTACTATACTACTGTACTCTTAAGATAGAACATGTTAAATTTAGAATTTACTTAAATGAACAATTTATCATCACAAGTAAGAGAAATAAATTAAATAAATTTTACACTACGTTAATAGCCAACTGTGGAAAAGGCGTGAAAATGGGCGATCTCTATTACATTTTGACGAATAAACCAAACCAAGGAACGTTATGTTTTTTTGCGATATAATGTTCATATCATACATTTTGTCCATTACTTTCAGTAAATTTTACATGTATAATCATCTTCCTTTTGATTACGAACGAGGTACGGGACACTCTGTATATACATATATATATTTAGGTCTATCGATTGTCTAGACCTTGTCTCCTCGTTTCTTTCGGTCAATATCGCCACCTGCTCGTCGCTTTGCATTCATCGACCTGAGCACTTGTTACCACAATTCTACATCGATTCTCTAGTGACCCAAAAAAAAAGCATTATGCTTGTCTCAAAACGAAATAAAAGGTATAGAGAGATCAAAAATCTTTAAAAAATGGTCAAAGTTCTAAACAGGAAAAAAGTAGAGATAAAAAAAAAGAGTTAGAAATCTAATGATAATTGTATCATCCTTTTTAAAGTTAAATATATATATCTTACATTTATTTCCACTTTCCCACAAACCTTTGATAGTAGACAAACTGAAGAATAAATTCTCATAATTCGACAGAATTTCTTTGATACCTAAATAAATAAATCACATTATCCTAGCAATAAAAGGAAAGAAGTCCCCTTTAAAAATTACTAGAGAAAAGTAAATCAGCTTTTTCAATATTCAAAATATTTTTCTCTTCTATTTCTGCCTAATTTACAAAAAATTGTTTATGTCAGAAAAGTAAGAGAATACGGCCTTATAATTTATAAAAATTTCTTTGGTGACTGTCTATCATTCTGTCTTAAATAATTACAGAAAGATATCATCTAGGTCTCGAAAGAAAATTGCCGATTATTGTTCCCTTTACATTAATCCATAACCATGTATTCACCATTAATCCAAAACCCAAAACAATAAATACACTATTCTTCTATAAAACCATAATCTATTGTTTAATCTAAGTATTCTTAAATCACTATTCTACGCCTTGTTCCTGCTTATTCTTAAATAATCTTTTTGTCCAATACTAATTTCGTAGTAATATTAATATTGTTGCCGAACACTAATTCTACACTTGATAAGTTTAAATGCACTTCGATCTGACCTACATGCATGAATGTCCTTTACCGTGGTATTTATCGTCGACCAACCAAGTTCTAGGGGTCGTCATAATCATCCAAACAGCCGTTATTTTACTAAGGACAAAGAAGCATGCTATTCAAAAACTGAAAGTCATTTTGAAATCCTAGAGATAAATTTTTCTTTGTATATTACAAGCTTTACCATACAATTTCTTTATTAGTAATATAAACACGGTTTCTTCCAGCCAGCAGATGATATATTTATACCTGTTGCAGTTCGGCGAAGGTTTTACACCCTCTTCAGACATTTACCAACAAATGTTAGTTACAATAATCGTCAAACACATACTTCGGACGGCTTTTGAATATTTTTAAAACAAATTGGCGTCATAGAGTAGAAATCTAAATTTGTGTTGAGAATAAAACTTAAAAAATATGACATTCTTTCCTGTTGTGAAAGATGTGCATGACTGGGATCTAAATATTATACAGAATTTAATATAATTGTTTGGTCAAAGAATTAAAATGTAGTTAAAAAGGTTTTGGCTCAGTTCTTACATAAAAACCACATGAAATTTATAAACGCAGCGCCAAATTTATCTGGGTAAAGACATAGTTCAAATATGCACAAATCGTATAGTGTGAAATTCTTCACGACACTGACTTGTCAAACAGCAGTTAGTTCAAAAATATTAAAAGGAGGTCAGCTAGAGCTAGATTACATCGTACGTATATAGAGGAATAAGTGCCACAAATGCGTTAAATTTCAAATAAATAGGGCTACGGTGATGTAATGAATAAAGTCGCGGACTTCTACGCAGAAGACCGAGGTTCGTATCCTGCCCATTGCCGCTGATTTTTCCATGTGATATGTATACTGTGGTTCTGGTGATTTGAAACCCACCTTAAAGAGGTAGGTCCTAAGCCAAATGATCTTAGCAGTCGGTGCCGAGAATGAATTGAAAAAAAAGTAAAATTTAAATACTGTACATAGGCCACACCGTGTAAAAAAGGTGATACATTTAATTCTTTGGAATCACAAAGATGTATAGGGTTAAGTTTGTGTATCACGTGTAAAAGAATTTTTAAAAATTTTTGATTGTATATTTAGCGAATAATACCTCATATGCTCAGATTAAACTGATTGTATCATCTTGTAGGTTTAGGGTATCGTCTATGGTTTTTATTTAGAGCATTGTATAGTTTTACTATATGCACCATACAATTTGTCTACATAAAGCTTTTTCATGCGTTTAAATGTGTTTAAAAGACATTCAAGACGATTGAAGTTATTACGGCACCCAATTTATACCGGATGTCCAGAGCTGTATGTACTATACTAGTATATTCTATAAGAGGAGTTACGGTGGTGTAGTGGATAGAGGCTTAGTCTGCCACGCGGCAGACCCAGGTTCGAATCCCGCCCAATCACCTCTGGTTTTTCTATATGATATGTATACCGTAGCTCTGGTGGTTCAAAACCTACCTTAAGCAGTAGGTCCTAGGCCAAATGACCTTAGCAGTCGGTGCCGAAAAATGAATTAAAAAAAAAAGAAAATATTCTATAAGTAAAAATATTTAGAACTAAAATGTTTTGTAACAAAGAATCTGTAAATTCTTTCTAAAAAATTTATAACAAAAACATGAAGTGTGACAAATACGTACTCCAATATTCTTTTTCTTAGTTTAATATGGGATAGGGCAAGATGCATAATGCAGACTTGAGGGATTGTATTACTCTCCTTGTCGTGAAGGTCGGCGAATAAGGTTTATTCAGTCCAGAAGCAGACCAATACTTTTATTACGATACTTTTTTTTTTAAGCTACAATAAGAAAGACTTAAATTTGATAATTTAATAAGATAATAAGGTATAATCGTAAAAAATACGAAGAAAAAGTAACCTACCTCAAATTAATTAAAGTCACACACTAATTGATTGACAGTTCTTCATACGGACAGACTTGTGGAATTTTGTGAGCTGTATTCAGTATGTCTATGAAAACCGTTACCAGAGATTAAATTAATTTGCGGCTACTTACATGAGTCTATTTTGTGTATTTTTATTATCTGTTGCTTTATCGGATATTGATAACGGTAAGAAAATGGAATAGTCTTGAGGAGAGAATTTTCAACTGTCTAGAAAAAGGAGGTGGAAAACAACTCAGATGCAAAACTTCTTTCTTGAAGGACATTTTTCAATTTCTTAAGGTAATATCCTCCTTTTCCGTCTCTTTGCACTGGTAATAACTTATATTAGATTCCGTAATATTATATTTGCCTGTTTCTATGATCAATACAGCTAATATATGATATATATTACACAAACCATGATTATAAGTTTCTGCGCAGTTTGCAAATCGCGCGCACGCCGATCGTAGAATCGATAAATCAGGTCCAGCCGGTCTCTGTTGCTTGGCACCTCCACAGTCGTATTCCAACTTCTCCCTGCTCCCCTGCGGGGATCCAGAAACAGATTAATATGTCCGAATGTACATACATTTATTCGCGTGGCATGCACAAAAGGTTCATTACTTATTCCGCTCGAGCAAAGCACACCCACCTAAGAAAACGATGACTTTGACGAACTTTAGGAACAATCGGGGGAGATAGATAGAACGAGAAGATCGGCAGTGTGGGTTGATCATATTCTTAAACAAACGACATATATTCTTAAACAAACTAGTGCTTTGTGGTAATTTTATTATTACCATAATTAATAATTACTAACATAATTTTTTTATGTCTTCCACGCAAAATTATAAGGATCGTTTGTGGAACGACAAAGGGCCAAGGAGAGATACTCTGTACGCTTATCCCATTCTCCATTATTGACACTTCTTTAGTCACCATTATTTGGTTAATCGATGCGCTCTGACATAGCAGTAAGATTCTCTTATTTACACATGATACGTTTTAGTTTGAATAACACCATGAATATAGCGGTATAGTAAAATCACTGGATGGTTGGTCAGATATGAAGAGGATCGATCGGCAGGGGGTGGTCGGTATGACAGCACGGTAGATAAGGTAGGGGTAGGGTAACGGTAACCCCCCCTCCGCCATCATCACATGCTAGACCCGTCTATAACGACTACCGAAACCATAAGAAGATCAAACCGTTGCTTTTATTAATAAAAATATTGATTTGCTCCTGGACAGAATGACACATAATGAAGATACATAATGTTCGCAGTTCGTGTTAATGTAATGTACATCGTCTGTTTACTTTTTGTTAAATATATAATACAGCAGTATCAATTGATTATAAGAATTAAAGAATATATATACACAGAGGAAGAGAAAAAATACATAAGTATACTTTAGGTATTATATTTTCTTTATAACTTCTTAATGAAGAATTAATAAATGTTTGACTATATATTATTTTTGGCCATATTTTCACATGCAAAGCTCAATGACAAAGTCTGTACAGTACACCCAGTATAATTATATTACTGTATATTTATTTAAATTTCAGAGCCGGTAGTATCGAGAGACTCGTGGATGGAGACAGATGTGTTATAGCGACAAAGCATCTACTTCCGGAAAACAACATAAATGTTGTTGTCAGGTGCCAAAAAGAGTTTATCTTTATTACATGAAACATTTCTTTCTATTTGATAAACACAAGGCAAAATACCAGCTTTTATGCAGATACCAAATTTTCCACCCAGTTTACTTTTTTTTTAATTACATTTATCCTTTTTGCTAATCAAATTTACTCGTGTTGCAAATCGAGATTTTCCACGCTATAGTTTCCTTAAGCTTTTGTAATAAAAATAAAATGCAACGTAAATTTATTGTTAAGAAATTATAAAATGTTTTTCTACGCAATTAGACGATGTAGATAAAATACTTATTTAATAGTAATTATCAAGTGATTACATACGAAAGTCATAATTATGTAGGAGCGCACTAAACAAACTAATAATTACTATTTATGCGAAATTTACGGTTCGTTGTCGGGACATACAGTCAATAACTATGTTGATAGTTTTTGTCGACTCCCATACCGATCAGTGCATTGTACACTAAGCTTCAAACATCTTTCCCCGCCGAAGTGCTCTGAATGTCTACAGCAAGTTTTGAAAAGTTGTATTGCCAAACAGTCTTTTGTGTGCTTTTTTAACAGCACAAGCTCACCGTCAGGGCTACCCTCAAAGATTTTGTGCATCAATTTTGTGAATTGAAGAACCGCGCTTTGTGATCATAGTGTTGATCCTGGAAATCCTCCTACGATTCGTCTGCGTGCAAATCACTCGGACTTTTATTCTTAATAATTCGGACTCTAAATTTTGTTACTGTGGACAATAAATTAACTAATATGATAATTTTCCCGAGTGTTTGTTTCTTGCCTCCAGTGAATCTTTGGATTTGCCTAACTACCGCTCACCACTCAGCGCTGAGTGATATCAGTATTCGTCCGTGCGAACTGGGTCTGTTGATACGACACATTTGTTTTTCGTTCTTCGAGCCGGATAGTGAGTTTAATCGTAGAAAAATTCTATAGTGGTGACTGAGTGTAACCTTCAACGGACAATGATGTCTGTTGTGTGTGCCAGACAAATCGTTTAGCAACACAGGATCAAGCGAGTGTTCGACAATTTCAAGAAAATTGGGAGAAACAATCTTGCTGTAGAACAAATATGCTCAAGAGCTGCCACTCCCAAGGGGAGATGGACTTCATACCAGAATCGCCACCCTGCGTCGATGAAGCCGATTACTGAAACTACCAAGCTGACTGTGGAATATTTTAAGGATGCTCACCTTGAAAATGCCGAAGATGTCTATCAAAACTCACTGATTAATTGATTTCGCACTTGTGCATTTTCTAACTTCCTCCGTAATTGGTCGTGCACTCGAGTGGATTAGTGACATTGCGATGACTGCGGATAACTTTCAAATTGCGTGACAGACCTTAACGTCTGGCTTCGAGAATAAACGATGGTTATTAGTATCCCAGGAATGTGCATCTGACCTACAAACTCTGTGTGATAGAGCTAATATATTGGGTTGGCAACTAAGTCATTGCCGATTTCAAATAAGAAGGCAAATTCAGAATTTTTGTTTAAAAATATAACTTTATTCAATTAGATATTGCCCGTTCTTGTCGATGACCT